>OZ037998.1:33915889-34084389 GCA_964035705.1 Porites rus | reverse complement strand
ATTTTTATCAATTTTACTCTTAATTCTTTAATTCTGGATATTTTTTAAATTTTTTACTTTTGATTTTCGTATTTTTTTGGGCCTTTGAAGTTATTTTTATGGCAGGAAAGTGCAAAGTTGGGCGACTTATACTTAAAAAATCGCTTGGAATCTGGAAATTTCAGGTTTAAACCATCGAAACCTAACCCTTGCAATGGTCTGATGTCGCCCAGTAACCTCCTACATTTTTAGAAAATGTAGATTTTTAACGATTTCACGTCTCATGTCGGGTATGTGTTACAACAGTAACTGAAATCTAGGAAAGGTCCAAAGTTGCCATTTTTAAGTTGTAAAGTTTATAACTCTAAAAATATTTACGGGTTTAGTCTGATTTTTTGCAGAAACATGTCTGTATGTTTTAGTTATTTGCTGTAAAAATTTAAGACCAAAATGATAAAACGACAGAACGTTATTAAAGTTTAAGTCCACCCTTGTCGAGCGTTTTTTTTGCGTCTGGAAAATGCATCGCTAGGGTAAATTGCCGTTATGTTCCTTAATTGAAATAACGTTCTTTTCTTTTTATCGAGATACAGTGTGGAACCTTCTACTGCTTAGAGCAACAAAATAGAAATTCGGATGCAAAGATTCAGGCCAAAAGTGATAATTTGGAATTTTTTATGATTTTTTGAAAGTGTGCTTACGTCAGGAAAGTGCAAGCTCTTCCTAAATTTTCCTTACTTTTGTGCGGCTTATTTCAGGAAACTCGCTTGATTCTGGCGCATTCAATGGCTATCATAAGATAGTACAATCCTTCTTTTACACAGTAGTATATGTTTATTCCTTCAAAGTGTGAAAATGTTCGAGGGCGCGCAAAATTTGTCCGATACCCTTCAGCCCACTTGTCTACGTTACAAAGAGATACAAAGAGATTAAAGAGATTAATAAATGGTTCAAGAACGTAGAATATAGTTTTCAAAACGTGGTTTTGAGAGGACAAACTTATATACCTTAAGTTTGTTTTTGTTTTAACGTCATCGAGTTTAACGTTATTTTTTTAAATTTTTTTTTTCACTAGCGTTTCTCTCTGACGGTCGCGTCAGGATATGTCTGCACTTAAATGACTTTAAAAATCACGTTTAATGATAAAGTTAGACTTTTTTTAGAGGGTTGGCATTGTAATGACAATAATAAAAACATGTAAAAATCCGCAGCGCAACCCTCCATTGTTTTTTTTAATTTTAATTTTTTAGGTCATCTCAGGGTTACATCGCGTCGGAAAAATGCATATTCTTCCTAAAAAGTTGAAAACTACGTTAAAATCATAATTTAATAAAAATTGCTCATTTTTGGATATATTTTACCTCTTGCCGTTCTAATCAAAATTACCAACTTTCAAACCTAACCCTTTTTATCTCGAGAAGTAATAAGCGAGACAAAAATCAAACGAGTGTTGCCTAGCAACGGGTGCGTCTTACTGCACCTGTCTCACATATGTTAAACGGCAAACTATGAACTAACATTTTGGCAAAGGACACGTCCTTAGCTTTAAACCAGAATTTTTTGTGAATTTTTCCGCAGAGACTGTTTTGCCGTGAAAAATCAAGGAATTTTCACATATGCACCTGTCAAGCCTTATAAATGACTAAATGTTTAAGCAATGACCTTCAGTTAGATATCAAAATAAAGCTTAGATATTGATCTAAGTTTTGGTTAATTCAGTTGAAGAATAACGTAAAACAAGAGGTTCGATTTTATAAGCGAACTTGTTGTTATTAAACTGCGATAGATGACCCATTGAAATGAGAAGAAAGAGGGGCAATGCGTAAAAATTAATTTCGCCCAACAGGTTAAACTAAACCGAACAATTTTACATGAAAAAATAACAACAACTCTCTTTCTATACAAGCAAAAAAAATTAGCTTCACAGGCTTATTAGTTTGTGAGTTATGAAGCGTCAAAAATAAGCATTAATTCATGTTTCGTATAATTACATTTCAAACACTTTCAACAGGTAATCTACTTGCCTGGGAAACTTTATAGGGTAAAATCTCGGCGAAAATTTATCGCAGCAATCTAAAAAGAGTCTCACAAGATGGCTCAGAAGATATTCTAAATGTTTATTGTTTTTAAAAGTTATAAATCTTCGGGAAAAACGTCCATATAAATTCGCAAACTTAATATAGCAGTCACGCTGACGTAAAACAAAAACAGGAACGGTGCTGTAAGAATGAGTAGAAATTAATTTCACACCAATTGCTTAGACTTGACCAAAAAAATTTAAACTCAAAAAATACAGCGACTCTTTTATAGAGTATAAATATGTTAACTGGTTCTTGAGTTATGAACCGTCAAACATAGTAAATTTAAAAACAGATCAAGGGAAAGTCAGGCACACACAGTGCTGTGCGGTAAAAATACTGGATGCGTCAAAATTAATTTCGCTCGCTTTCTACAAAACAAACAAACAAACAAAACAACAGCAAACAAAACAACAACAAACAACGAACAAACAACAAAAATACAAACAAACCAACATCAAAACAACAACAAACAAACAAAACAACAAAATCAAAAACAAACAAAGAAACAAAACTTTATAAATAAACAAATAAAATTATAAAGTATTGGCCGCAGCCGGCAAGGCTATCCGAGGCGGGAAAGTGCGAACAA
This sequence comes from Porites rus, assembly GCA_964035705.1. Lineage (NCBI taxonomy): Eukaryota > Metazoa > Cnidaria > Anthozoa > Scleractinia > Poritidae > Porites > Porites rus. The sequence continues at coordinate 34,081,740 of OZ037998.1, read as the reverse complement.
AATTTATATAAAAAAAGGCTATTAACTAAGGAAAGTTTACAGTTTAGAAATAAATACAATAAAAATCCAAGATAGCGGCTGCGCAAATTTGACATATTCATATATGGTCAAAATCACATTAATTTCACTTTAAAACATTACCAAAGATCATTTCCAGGGTCAATTGACCAGACTTTTAATAAGTTTGAAATTTTGACCCAAAATCATAGGTTAACCCCTTTGGAAAAAATCCAAGATGGCGGCTGATCAAATTTGACATCCTCATATATCGTCAGGATCACTTTGATTTCACTCTAGAACATCAACAAAAATGATTTCAAGGTCCAATTTGACTATCTACAAACTTTAAAGAAATTTGAAGTTTTGACCCACAATCATAGGTTAACCTCTTTAGACAAATCCAAGATGGCGGCTGATTAGATTTGACATCTTCATATATCGTTAGAATCTCTTTAATTTCACTCTAAAACATCAACAAACATGATTTCTAAGTCCAATTTGACTATATAAAAATTCTGAAGAAATTTGAAATTTTGACCCAAAATCATAGGCTAACCTCTTTGGAAAAAATCCAAGATGGCGGCTGATCAAATCTGACATGTTCATATTTTGTCAGAATCACTTTGATTTTACGTTAAAACATCAACAAACATCATTTCCAGGTTCAATCCGACCATATACAAAGTTTAAAGAAATTTGAAATTTTGACCCAAAATCATGGGTTAACCCCTTTGGAAAAAATCCAAGATGGCGGCTGCACAAATTTAACATAGTCATATATGGTCAAAATCACTTTGATGTCACTTTAAAACATCACCAAACATCATTTCCAGGGTCAATTTGACCATTTACAAACTTTGAAGAAATTTGACATTTTGACCCAAAATCGTAGGTTAACTCCTTTGAAAAAATCCAAAATGGCGGCTGATCAAATTTGATATCCTCATATTTTGTAAGAATGAATTTCATTTCACTCTAAAACATCAACAAACATCATTTTTAGGTCACATTTGACCATATACAAAGTTTAAATAAATTTGAAAATTTGACCCAAAATCATAGGCTAACCCCTTTCCAAAAAATCCAAGATGGCGGCTGCTGAAATTTTACATCTTCATATATGGAAAGAATCACTTTGATTTCACTCTAAAACATCACCAAACATCATTTCCAGGTTCAATTTGACTATATATAATCTTTGAAGAAATTTAAAATTTTGACCCAAAATCGTGGGCTCTTCCCTTTGGAAAAAAGTGAAAGATGGCGGCTGGCTAAATTTATCATCTCCAAATATGGTCAACATGACCTTGTCAACAGTATTCAACGTCACCAGACATCACCTCCAGGTCCATTCTGACCATACATACACTTAGAAAAACTGGAATATTTTGACCCAAAATCCCTCTATAAAAAAATTAAAAAAAAAAAAACAAAATTGGAGTGGGGCTCCTTGAAACTGCTCAGGCTAAAGAAAAATACTAAGATAATATCCCCAAAAATATTACAACAAATTTACAGAAAAGTGCCAAAGATATTTTACTTTACATTCGTTTGTTGATAAGCCTACCACAAAGAAAGTAGGCAAATCAACAAAGAAGGTAATAAGCCTAAACCTAATCTGAGTTTTCACAAAAAAATAAGAAAAACATTTTATAAACAGTTTATAATGGAACAAAAAGATAATTCCAGTCAACAAAATTGCCTTTTCCTTATTTGAAAGGCCTTTTCTCGGCTCGCGTCAGGAAAGTGCATCAGCGTCAGAAGAGTGCATCGTATTCCGTCAGAAAGTAGGCAAATCAACAAAAAGGGTACGCGAACCGACATCTAATCTCAGTTTTCACAAAAAATTGGAAAAACGTTTTACAAACAGCCTATAATGGAGCAAAAAGATAATTCCAGTCAACAAAATTACTCTTTCCTTACATTAAAAGCCTTTTCTCGGCTCGGGTCAGGAAAGTGCATCAGCGTCAGGATAGTGCATCGTCTGCCGTCAGGAAAGTGCTGACAGGAAATTGCATTGTGGCAGGAGAATGCATACTCTTCTTTGATGTAAATACACGTTTATTCTGTGATAAAATATATTTAAAAGCATTGGAAATAATAGTATACAACAAAACAAAATGATTCTAAAGAAATAGCTCAGTTCTACCAAAGGATTTTAGAGTTACGATTTTTTTGGGGGGGAAATGGTCAATTTGCAATTATCTGCCACCTTTAAAAACCTATAATTCGTTTTTCTTTAAAGCAAAAATGATGAAACTTGGTAGAAATGTGGCTTGATTAATTAGGTAAATTTTAGTGTCAATTTTGACTGTTGCTCTTGAATGTGACGTCCTGCAGATTTGATTGACAGCTGTCAATCAAGATATGTGCAGATTTTTGCTGACAGGGCAAAAATCGTGCTTTTTCAAAATAGCAATGAGTACATCGTTTATTTTTATGTATAGAATAAAAAAAATTAAAATAAACTGAGAAATGACCCACTTATAACCTTTCAATTTGACCATACATGAACTTAAAGGAAATTTGAAATTTTGACCAAAAATCATATACTAATATCCCCAAAAACATTACAACAAATTTAAAGAAAAGTGCCAAAGATATTTTACTTCACATTCGTTTGTTGATAAGCCTACCACAAAGAAAGTAGGCAAATCAACAAAGAAGGTAATAAACCTAAACCTAATCTGAGTTTTCACAAAAAATTAGAAAAACGTTTTATAAACAGTTTATAATGGAACAAAAAGAGAATTCCAGTCAATAAAATTACTTTTTCCTTATTTGAAAGGCCTTTTGTCGGCTCGCGTCAGGAAAGTGCATCAGCGTCAGAAGAGTGCATTGTCTTCCGTCAGAAAGTAGGCAAATCAACAAAAAGGGTACGCGAACCGAAACCTAATCTCAGTTTTCACAAAAAATTGGAAAAACGGTTTACAAACAGCCTATAATGGAGCAAAAAGATAATTCCAGTCAACAAAATTACTCTTTCCTTATATTAAAAGCCTTTTCTCGGCTCGCGTCAGGAAAGTGCATCAGCGTCAGGATAGTGCATCGTCTTCCGTCAGGAAAGTGCATTGCGTCAGGAAAGTGCTGACAGGAAATTGCATTGTGGCAGGAGAATGCATACTCTTCTTTGGAGTAAATACACGCTGATTCTGTGATAAAATATATTTAAAAGCATTGGAAATATTAGTATACAACAAAACAAAATGATTCTAAAGAAACAGCTCAGTTATACCAAAGGATTTTAGAGTTACGATTTTTGGGGGGGGAAATGGTCAATCTGCAATTATCTGCCACCTTTAAAAACCTATAATTCGTTTTTCTTTAAAGCAAAAATGATGAAACTTGGTAGAAATGTGGCTTGATTAATTAGGTAAATTTTAGTGTCAATTTTGACTGTTGCTCTTGAATGTGACGTCCTGCAGATTTGATTGACAGCTGTCAATCAAGATATGTGCAGATTTTTGCTGACAGGGCAAAAATCGTGCTTTTTCAAAATAGCAATGAGTACATCGTTTATTTTTATGTATAGAATAAAAAAAATTAAAATAAACTGAGAAATGACCCACTTATAACCTTTCAATTTGACCATACATGAACTTAAAGGAAATTTGAAATTTTGACCAAAAATCATATACTAATATCCCCAAAAACATTACAACAAATTTAAAGAAAAGTGCCAAAGATATTTTACTTCACATTCGTTTGTTGATAAGCCTACCACAAAGAAAGTAGGCAAATCAACAAAGAAGGTAATAAACCTAAACCTAATCTGAGTTTTCACAAAAAATTAGAAAAACGTTTTATAAACAGTTTATAATGGAACAAAAAGAGAATTCCAGTCAATAAAATTACTTTTTCCTTATTTGAAAGGCCTTTTGTCGGCTCGCGTCAGGAAAGTGCATCAGCGTCAGAAGAGTGCATTGTCTTCCGTCAGAAAGTAGGCAAATCAACAAAAAGGGTACGCGAACCGAAACCTAATCTCAGTTTTCACAAAAAATTGGAAAAACGGTTTACAAACAGCCTATAATGGAGCAAAAAGATAATTCCAGTCAACAAAATTACTCTTTCCTTATATTAAAAGCCTTTTCTCGGCTCGCGTCAGGAAAGTGCATCAGCGTCAGGATAGTGCATCGTCTTCCGTCAGGAAAGTGCATTGCGTCAGGAAAGTGCTGACAGGAAATTGCATTGTGGCAGGAGAATGCATACTCTTCTTTGGAGTAAATACACGTTTATTCTGTGATAAAATATATTTAAAAGCATTGGAAATATTAGTATACAACAAAACAAAATGATTCTAAAGAAACAGCTCAGTTATACCAAAGGATTTTAGAGTTACGATTTTTGGGGGGGGAAATGGTCAATTTGCAATTATCTGCCACCTTTAAAAACCTATAATTCGTTTTTCTTTAAAGCAAAAATGATGAAACTTGGTAGAAATGTGGCTTGATTAATTAGGTAAATTTTAGTGTCAATTTTGACTGTTGCTCTTGAATGTGACGTCCTGCAGATTTGATTGACAGCTGTCAATCAAGATATGTGCAGATTTTTGCTGACAGGGCAAAAATCGTGCTTTTTCAAAATAGCCATGAGTACATCGTTTATTTTTATGTATAGAATAAAAAAAATTAAAATAAACTGAGAAATGACCCACTTATAACCTTTCAATTTGACCATACATGAACTTAAAGGAAATTTGAAATTTTGACCAAAAATCATATACTAATATCCCCAAAAACATTACAACAAATTTAAAGAAAAGTGCCAAAGATATTTTACTTCACATTCGTTTGTTGATAAGCCTACCACAAAGAAAGTAGGCAAATCAACAAAGAAGGTAATAAACCTAAACCTAATCTGAGTTTTCACAAAAAATTAGAAAAACGTTTTATAAACAGTTTATAATGGAACAAAAAGAGAATTCCAGTCAATAAAATTACTTTTTCCTTATTTGAAAGGCCTTTTGTCGGCTCGCGTCAGGAAAGTGCATCAGCGTCAGAAGAGTGCATTGTCTTCCGTCAGAAAGTAGGCAAATCAACAAAAAGGGTACGCGAACCGAAACCTAATCTCAGTTTTCACAAAAAATTGGAAAAACGGTTTACAAACAGCCTATAATGGAGCAAAAAGATAATTCCAGTCAACAAAATTACTCTTTCCTTATATTAAAAGCCTTTTCTCGGCTCGCGTCAGGAAAGTGCATCAGCGTCAGGATAGTGCATCGTCTTCCGTCAGGAAAGTGCATTGCGTCAGGAAAGTGCTGACAGGAAATTGCATTGTGGCAGGAGAATGCATACTCTTCTTTGGAGTAAATACACGTTTATTCTGTGATAAAATATATTTAAAAGCATTGGAAATATTAGTATACAACAAAACAAAATGATTCTAAAGAAACAGCTCAGTTATACCAAAGGATTTTAGAGTTACGATTTTTGGGGGGGGAAATGGTCAATTTGCAATTATCTGCCACCTTTAAAAACCTATAATTCGTTTTTCTTTAAAGCAAAAATGATGAAACTTGGTAGAAATGTGGCTTGATTAATTAGGTAAATTTTAGTGTCAATTTTGACTGTTGCTCTTGAATGTGACGTCCTGCAGATTTGATTGACAGCTGTCAATCAAGATATGTGCAGATTTTTGCTGACAGGGCAAAAATCGTGCTTTTTCAAAATAGCCATGAGTACATCGTTTATTTTTATGTATAGAATAAAAAAAATTAAAATAAACTGAGAAATGACCCACTTATAACCTTTCAATTTGACCATACATGAACTTAAAGGAAATTTGAAATTTTGACCAAAAATCATATACTAATATCCCCAAAAACATTACAACAAATTTAAAGAAAAGTGCCAAAGATATTTTACTTCACATTCGTTTGTTGATAAGCCTACCACAAAGAAAGTAGGCAAATCAACAAAGAAGGTAAACGAACCTAAACCTAATCTGAGTTTTCACAAAAAATTAGAAAAACGTTTTATAAACAGTTTGTAATGGAACAAAAAGAGAATTCCAGTCAATAAAATTACTTTTTCCTTATTTGAAAGGCCTTTTGTCGGCTCGCGTCAGGAAAGTGCATTGCGTCAGAAGAGTGCATTGTCTTCCGTCAGAAAGTAGGCAAATCAACAAAAAGGGTACGCGAACCGAAACCTAATCTCAGTTTTCACAAAAAATTGGAAAAACGGTTTACAAACGGCCTATAATGGAGCAAAAAGATAATTCCAGTCAACAAAATTACTCTTTCCTTATATTAAAAGCCTTTTCTCGGCTCGCGTCAGGAAAGTGCATCAGCGTCAGGATAGTGCATCGTCTTCCGTCAGGAAAGTGCATTGCGTCAGGAAAGTGCTGACAGGAAATTGCATTGTGGCAGGAGAATGCATACTCTTCTTTGGAGTAAATACACGTTTATTCTGTGATAAAATATATTTAAAAGCATTGGAAATATTAGTATACAACAAAACAAAATGATTCTAAAGAAACAGCTCAGTTATACCAAAGGATTTTAGAGTTACAATTTTTGGGGGGGGAAATGGTCAATTTGCAATTATCTGCCACCTTTAAAAACCTATAATTCGTTTTTCTTTAAAGCAAAAATGATGAAACTTGGTAGAAATGTGGCTTGATTAATTAGGTAAATTTTAGTGTCAATTTTGACTGTTGCTCTTGAATGTGACGTCCTGCAGATTTGATTGACAGCTGTCAATCAAGATATGTGCAGATTTTTGCTGACAGGGCAAAAATCGTGCTTTTTCAAAATAGCAATGAGTACATCGTTTATTTTTATGTATAGAATAAAAAAAATTAAAATAAACTGAGAAATGACCCACTTATAACCTTTCAATTTGACCATACAGAACTTAAAGGAAATTTGAAATTTTGACCAAAAATCATACACTAATATCCCCAAAAACATTACAACAAATTTAAAGAAAAGTGCCAAAGATATTTTAATTCACATTCGTTTGTTGATAAGCCTACCACAAAGAAAGTAGGCAAATCAACAAAGAAGGTAAACGAACCTAAACCTAATCTGAGTTTTCACAAAAAAATAAGAAAAACGTTTTATAAACAGTTTATAATGGAACAAAAAGAGAATTCCAGTCAATAAAATTACTTTTTCCTTATTTGAAAGGCCTTTTGTCGGCTCGCGTCAGGAAAGTGCATCAGCGTCAGAAGAGTGCATTGTCTTCCGTCAGAAAGAAGGCATATTATTATGCCTGAGCGCTTCTACGATATATAACACGTTTAGCATTTCGACCCGTAGCCGTAAAAAAAAAAAAATTAGGCAGTTGTTCTATATCCTTTCTGGTTCATCCAGGTAGAAGTCCTGGCATATTATTATGCCTGAGCGCTTCTAGGATATATAACACGTTTAGTATTTCAACCCGTAGCCGTAAAAAACAATAAGGAAGTTGTTCTATATCCTTTCTGGTTCATCCAGGAAGAAGTCCTGGCATGATATAATTATGCTGTGAGCGCTTCTAGGATATATAACACGCTTAGTATTTCAACCCGTAGCCGTAAAAAAAACTAGGCAGTTGTTCTATATCCTTTCTGGTTCATCCAGGTAGAAGTCCTGGCATATTATTATGCCTGACCGCTTCTAGGATATATAACACGTTTAGTATTTCAACCCGTAGCCGTAAAAAACAATTAGGTAGTTGTTCTATATCCTTTCTGGTTCATCCAGGTAGAAGTCCTGGCATGATATCATTATGCCTGAGCGCTTCTAGGATATATAACACGTTTAGCATTTCGACCCGTAGCCGTAAAAAACAATTAGGACGTTGTTCTATATCCTTTCTTGTTCATCCAGGTAGAAGTCCTGGCATGATATAATTATGCCAAAGCGCTTCTAGGATACATAACACGTTTAGTATTTCAACCCGTAGCCGTCAAAAACAATTAGGTAGTTGTTCTATATCCTTTCTGGTTCATCAAGGTAGAAGTGCTGGTATGATATCATTATGCCTGAGCGCTTCTAGGATATATAACACGTTTAGCATTTAAACCCGTAGCCGTAAAAAAAAAAATTAGGCAGTTGTTCTATATCCTTTCTGGTTCATCCAGGTAGAAGTCTTGGCATATTATTATGCCTGAGCGCTTTTAGGATATATAAAACGTTTAGCATTTCGACCCGTAGCCGTAAAAAAAAGAAAAAAATAGGCAGTTTTTCTATATCCTTTCTGGTTCATCCAGGTAGAAGTCCTGGCATGATATAATTATGCCTGAGCGCTTCTAGGATATATAACTCATTCAGTATTTCAACCCGTAGCCGTAAAAAGAAAAATAGGCAGTTGTTCTATATCCTTTCTGGTTCCTCCAGGTAGAGGTCCTGGCATATTATTATGCCTGAGCGCTTCTAGGATATATAACACGTTTAGCATTTCGACCCGTAGCCGTAAAAAAAAAAAAATTAGGCAGTCGTTCTATATCCTTTCTGGTTCATCCAGGTAGAAGTCCTGGCATATTATTATGCCGGAGCGCTTCTAGGATATATAACACGTTTAGTATTTCAACCAGTAGCCGTAAAAAACAATTAGGAAGTTGTTCTATATCTTTTCTGGTTCATCCAGGTAGAAGTACTCGCATGATATAATTACACCTGAGCGCTTCTAGGATATATAACACGTTTAGTATTTTAACCCGTAGCCGTCAAAAACAATTAGGTAGTTGTTCTATATCCTTTCCGGCTCATCCAGGTAGAAGTCCTGGCATATTATTATGCCTGAGCGCTTCTAGGATATATAACACGTTAAGCATTTCGACCCGTAGCCGTAAACAAAAAAAAAAACTAGGCAGTTGTTCTATATCCTTTCTGGTTCGTCCAGGTAGAAGTCCTGGCATATTATTATGCCTGAGCGCTACTAGGATATATAAAACGTTTAGCATTTCAACCCGTAGCCGTAAAAAAAAAATTAGGCAAATGTTCTTTATCCTTTTTAATTCATCCAGGTAGATGTCCTGGCATATTATTATGCTTGAGCGCTTCTAGGATATATAACAAGTTTAGCATTTCGACCCGTAGCCGTAAAGGAAAAAAATTAGGCAGTTGTTCTATATCCTTTCTGGTTCATCCAGGTAGAAGTCCTGGCATATTATTATGCCTGAGCGCTTCTAGCATATATAACACGTTTAGCATTTCGACCCGTAGCCGTAAAAAAAAATTAGGCAGTTGTTCTATATTTTTTCAGGTTCATCCAGGTAGAAGTCCTGGCATATTATTATGCCTGAACGCTTCTAGGATATATAACACGTTTAGCATTTCGACCCGTAGCCGTGAAAAAAAATTACGCAGTTGTCCTATATCCTTTCTGGTTCATCCAGGTAGAAGTCCTGGCATATTATTATGCGTAAGGGCTTCTAGGATATATAACACGTTTAGCATTTCGACCCGTAGCCGTAAAAAAAAATTAGGCAGTTGTTCTATATCATTTCTGGTTCATCCAGGTAGAAGTCCTGGCATATTATTATGCCTGAGCGCTTCTAGGATATATAACACGTTTCGCATTTCGACCCGCAGCCATAAAAAAAAATTTGCCAGTTGTTCTATATCCTTTCTGGTTCATCCAGGTAGAAGTCCTGGCATATTATAATGCCTGAGCGCTTCTAGGATATATAACACGTTTAGTATTTCAACTCGTAGCCGTAAAAAACAATTAGGAAGTTGTTCTATATCGTTTCTGGTTCATACAGGAAGAAGTCCTGGCATGATATAATTATGCCTGAGCGCTTCTAGGATATATAACACGTTTAGTATTTCAACCCCTAGCCGTAAAAAAATTTAGGCAGTTGTTCTATATCCTTTCTGGTTCATCCAGGTAGAAGTCCTGGCATATTATTATGCCTGACCGCTTCCAGGATATAAAACACGTTTAGCAGTTCGACCCGTAGCCGTAAGAAAAAAAAATTAGGCAGTTGTTCTATATCCTTTCTGGTTCATCCAGGTAGAAGTCCTGGCATATTATTATGCCTGACCGCTTCTAGGATATATAACACGTTTAGTATTTCAACCCGCAGCCGTAAAAAACAATTAGGTAGTTGTTCTATATCCTTTCTGGTTCATCCAGGTAGAAGTCCTGGCATGATATCATTATGCCTGAGCGCTTCTAGGATATATAACACGTTTAGCATTTCAACCCGTAGCCGTAAAAAACAATTAGGACGTTGTTCTATATCCTTTCTTGTTCATCCAGGTAGAAGTCCTGGCATGATATAATTATGCCAAAGCGCTTCTAGGATATATAACACGTTTAGCATTTCAACCCGTAGCCGTAAAAAAAAAAATTAGGCAGTTGTTCTATATCCTTTCTGGTTCATCCAGGTAGAAGTCCTGGCATATTATTATGCCTGAGCGCTTTTAGGATATATAAAACGTTTAGCATTTCGACCCGTAGCCGTAAAAAAAAGAAAAAACTAGGCAGTTTTTCTATATCCTTTCTGGTTCATCCAGGTAGAAGTCCTGGCATGATATAATTATGCCTGAGCGCTTCTAGGATATATAACACGTTTAGTATTTCAACCCGTAGCTGTAAAAAGAAAAATAGGCAGTTGTTCTATATCCTTTCTGGTTCATCCAGGTAGAGGTCCTGGAATATTATTATGCCTGAGCGCTTCTAGGATATATAACACGTTAAGCATTTCGACCCGTAGCCGTAAAAAAAAAAAAAATTAGGCAGTCGTTCTATATCCTTTCTGGTTCATCCAGGTAGAAGTCCTGGCATATTATTATGCCTGAGCGCTTCTAGGATATATAACACGTTTAGTATTTCAACCAGTAGCCGTAAAAAACAATTAGGAATTTGTTCTATATCTTTTCTGGTTCATCCAGGTAGAAGTACTCGCATGATATAATTACTCCTGAGCGCTTCTAGGATAAATAACACGTTTAGTATTTTAACCCGTAGCCGTCAAAAACAATTAGGTAGTTGTTCTATATCCTTTCTGGCTCATCCAGGTAGAAGTCCTGGCATATTATTATGCCTGAGCGCTTCTAGGATATATAACACCTTAAGCATTTCGACCCATAGCCGTAAAAAAAATTTAGGCACTTGTTCTATATCCTTTCTGGTTCATCCAGGTAGAAGTCCTGGCATATTATCATGCCTGAGCGCTTCTAGGATATATAACACGTTTAGCATTTCGACCCGTAGCCGTAAACAAAAAAAAAACTAGACAGTTGTTCTATATCCTTTCTGGTTCGTCCAGGTAGAAGTCCTGGCATATTATTATGCCTGAGCGCTACTAAGATATATAACACGTTTAGCATTTCAACCCGTAGCCGTAAAAAAAAAATTAGGCAGTTGTTCTATATCCTTTCTAATTCATCCAGGTAGAAGTCCTGGCATATTATTATGCCTGAGCGCTTCTAGGATATTTAACACGTTTAGTATTTCAACCCGTAGCCGTCAAAAACAATTAGATAGTTGTTCTATATCCTTTCTGGTTCATCCAGGTAGAAGTCCTGGCATGATATAATTATGCCTGAGCGCTTCTAGGATATATAACTCGTTTAGTATTTCAACCCCTAGCCGTCAAAAACAATTAGGTAGTTCTTCTATATCCTTTCTGGTTCATCCAGGTAGAAGTCCTGGCATATTATTATGCCTGAGCGCTTCTACGATATATAACACGTTTAGCATTTCGACCCGTAGCTGTAAAAAAAAAAAAAAAAAATTAGGCAGTTGTTCTATATCCTCTCTGGTTCATCCAGGTAGAAGTCCTGGCATATTATTATGCCTGAGTACTTCTAGAATATATAACACGTTTAGCATTTCAACCCGTAGCCGTAAAAAAAAAATTAGGCAGTTGTTCTATATCCTTTCTGGTTCATCCAGGTAGAAGTCCTAGCATATTATTATGCCTGATTGCTTCTAGGATATATAACACGTTTAGCATTTCAACCCGTAGCCGTAAAAAAAAAATTAGGCAGTTGTTCTATATCCTTTCTGGTTCATCCAGGTAGAAGTCCTGGCATATTTTTATGACTGAGCGCTTCTAGGATATATAACACGTTTAGCATTTCGACCCGTAGCCGTAAAAAAAAAAAAATAGGCAGTTGTTCTATATCCTTTCTGGTTCATCCAGGTAGAAGTCCTGGCATATTATTATGCCTGACCGCTTCTAGGATATATAACTCATTTAGTATTTCCACCCGTAGCCGTAAAAAAAAAATTAGGCAGTTGTTCTATATCCTTTCTGGTTCATCAAGGTAGAAGTCCTGGCATATTATTATGCCTGAGCGCTTCTAGGATATATAACACGTTTAGTATTTCAACCCGTAGCCGTAAAAAACAATAAGAAAGTTGTTCTATATCCTTTCTGGTTCATCCAGGAAGAAGTCCTGGCATTATATAATTATGCTGTGAGCGCTTCTAGGATATATAACACGCTTAGTATTTCAACCCGTAGCCGTAAAAAAAACTAGGCAGTTGTTCTCTATCCTTTCTGGTTCATCCAGGTAGAAGTCCTGGCATATTATTATGCCTGACCACTTCTAGGATATATAACACGTTTAGTATTTCAACCCGTAGCCGTAAAAAACAATTAGGTAGTTGTTCTATATCCTTTCTGGTTCATCCAGGTAGAAGTCCTGGCATGATATCATTATGCCTGAGCGCTTCTAGGATATATAACACGTTTAGCATTTCAACCCGTAGCCGTAAAAAACAATTAGGAAGTTGTTCTATATCCTTTCTTGTTCATCCAGGTAGAAGTCCTGGCATGATATAATTATGCCAAAGCGCTTCTAGGATATATAACACGTTTAGTATTTCAACCCGTAGCCGTCAAAAACAATTAGGTAGTTGTTCTATATCCTTTCTGGTTCATCCAGGTAGAAGTGCTGGTATGATATCATTATGCCTGTGCGCTTTTAGGATATATAAAACGTTTAGCATTTCGACCCGTAGCCGTAAAAAAAAGAAAAAACTAGGCAGTTTTTCTATATCCTTTCTGGTTCATCCAGGTAGAAGTCCTGGCATGATATCATTATGCCTGAGCACTTCTAGGAAATATAACACATTTAGCATTTCGACCCGTAGCCGTAAAAAAAAAAAAATTAGGCAGTTGTTCTATATCCTTTCTGGTTCATCCAGGTAGAAGTCCTGGCATATTATTATGCCTGAGCGCTTCTAGGATATATAACACGTTTAGTATTTCAACCCGTAGCCGTAAAAAACAATAAGGAAGTTGTTCTATATCCTTTCTGGTTCATCCAGGAAGAAGTCCTGGCATGATATAATTATGCTGTGAGCGCTTCTAGGATATATAACACGCTTAGTATTTCAACCCGTAGCCGTAAAAAAAACTAGGCAGTTGTTCTATATCCTTTCTGGTTCATCCAGGTAGAAGTCCTGGCATATTATTATGCATGACCGCTTCTAGGATATATAACACGTTTAGTATTTCAACCCGTAGCCGTAAAAAACAATTAGGTAGTTGTTCTCTATCCTTTCTGGTTCATCCAGGTAGAAGTCCTGGCATGATATCATTATGCCTGAGCGCTGCTAGGATATATAACACGTTTAGCATTTCAACCCGTAGCCGTAAGAAACAATTAGGACGTTGTTCTATATCCTTTCTTGTTCATCCAGGTAGAAGTCCTGGCATGATATAATTATGCCAAAGCGCTTCTAGGATATATAACACGTTTAGTATTTCAACCCGTAGCCGTCAAAAACAATTAGGTAGTTGTTCTATATCCTTTCTGGTTCATCCAGGCAGAAGTGCTGGTATGATATCATTATGCCTGTGCGCTTTTAGGATATATAAAACGTTTAGCATTTCGACCCGTAGCCGTAAAAAAAAGAAAAAACTAGGCAGTTTTTCTAAATTTTTTCTGGTTGATCCAGGTAGAAGTCCTGGCATGATATCATTATGCCTGAGCACTTCTAGGATATATAACACGTTTAGCATTTCGGCCCGTAGCCGTAAAAAAAAAAAAATTAGGGAGTTGTTCTATATCGTTTCTGGTTCATCCAGGTAGAAGTCCTGGCTTATTATTATGCCTGACCGCTTCTAGGATATATAACACGTTTAGTATTTCAACCCGTAGCCGTAAAAAACAATTAGGTAGTTGTTCTATATCCTTTCTGGTTCATCCAGGTAGAAGTCCTGGCATGATATAATTATGCCAAAGCGCTTTTAGGATATATAACACGTTTAGTATTTCAACCCGTAGCCGTCAAAAACAATTAGGTAGTTGTTCTATATCCTTTCTGGTTCATCCAGGTAGAAGTGCTGGTATGATATCATTATGCCTGAGCGCTTCTAGGATATATAACACGTTTAGCATTTAAACCCGTAGCCGTAAAAAAAAAAATTAGGCAGTTGTTCTATATCCTTTCTGGTTCATCACGGTAGAAGTCCTGGCATATTATTATGCCTGAGCGCTTCTAGGATATATAACACGTTTAGCATTTCGACCCGTAGCCGTAAAAAAAAAAAAATTAGGCAGTCGTTCTATATCCTTTCTGGTTCATCCAGGTAGAAGTCCTGGCATATTATTATGCCTGAGCGCTTCTAGGATATATAACACGTTTAGTATTTCAACCAGTAGCCGTAAAAAACAATTAGGAAGTTGTTCTATATCTTTTCTGGTTCATCCAGGTAGAAGTACTCGCATGATATAATTACTCCTGAGCGCTTCTAGGATATAAAACACGTTTACTATTTTAACCCGTAGCCGTCAAAAACAATTAGGTAGTTGTTCTATATCCTTTCTGGCTCATCCAGGTAGAAGTCCTGGCATATTATTATGCCTGAGCGCTTCTAGGATATATAACACCTTAAGCATTTCGACCCGTAGCCGTAAAAAAAATTTAGGCTCTTGTTCTATATCCTTTCTGGTTCATCCAGGTAGAAGTCCATGCATATTATCATGCCTGAGCGCTACTAGGATATATAACACGTTTAGCATTTCAACCCGTAGCCGTAAAAAAAAAATTAGGCAGTTGTTCTATATCCTTTCTAATTCATCCAGGTAGAAGTCCTGGCATATTATTATGCCTGAGCGCTTCTAGGATATTTAACACGTTTAGTATTTCAACCCGTAGCCGTCAAAAACAATTAGATAGTTGTTCTATATCCTTTCTGGTTCATCCAGGTAGAAGTCCTGGCATATTATTATGCCTGAGCGCTTCTAGGATATATAACTCGTTTAGCATTTCAACCCGTAGCCGTCAAAAACAATTAGGTAGTTGTTCTATATCCTTTCTGGTTCATCCAGGTAGAAGTCCTGCCATGATAACATTATGCCTGAGCGCTTCTAGGATATATAACACGTTTAGCATTTCAACCCGTTCCGTAAAAAAAAAAATTAGGCAGTTGTTCTATATCCTTTCTGGTTCATCCAGGTAGAAGTCCTGGCATATTATTATGCCTGAGCGCTTCTAGGATATATAACACGTTTAGCATTTCGACCCGTAGCCGTAAAAAAAAAAAAAAAACTAGGCCGTAGTTCTATATCCTTTCTGGTTCATCCAGGTAGAAGTCCTGGCATATTATTATGCCTGAGTGCTTCTAGGATATATAACACGTTTAGCATTTCGACACGTAGCGGTAAAAAAAAAAATTAGGCAATTGTTCTATATCCTTTCTGGTTCATCCAGGTAGAAGTCCTAGCATATTATTATGCCTGATTGCTTCTAAGATATATAACACGTTTAGCATTTCAACCCGTAGCCGTAAAAAAAAAATTAGGCAGTTGTTCTATATCCTTTCTGGTTCATCCAGGTAGAAGTCCTGGCATATTATTATGCCTGAGCGCTTCTAGGATATATAACACGTTTAGCATTTCGACCCTAGCCGTAAAAAAAAAAAATTAGGCAATAGTTCTATATCCTTTCTGGTTCATCCAGGTAGAAGTCCTGGCATATTATAATGCCTGACCGCTTCTAGGATATATAACTCATTTAGTATTTCAACCCGTAGCCGTAAGAAAAAAATTAGGCAGTTGTTCTATATCATTTCTGGTTCATCCAGGTAGAAGTCCTGGCATGATATAATTATGCCTGAGCGCTTCTAGAATATATAACACGTTTAGCATTTCCACCCGTAGCCGTAAAAAAAAAAAAAAAACTACGCAAGTGTTCTATATCCTTTGTGGTTCATCCAGGTAGAAGACCTGGCATATTATTATGCCTGAGCGCTTCTAGGATATATAACACGTTTAGCATTTCGACCCGTAGCCGTAAAAAAAAAATTAGGCAGTTGTTCTATATCCCGTCTGGTTCATCCAGGTAGAAGTCCTGGCATGATATAATTATGCCTGAGCGCTTCTAGGATATATAACACGTTTAGTATTTCCACCCGTAGCCGTCAAAAACAATTAGGTAGTTCTTCTATATCCTTTCTTGTTCATCCAGGTAGAAGTCCTGGCATGATATCATTATGCCTGAGCGCTTCTAGGATATATAACACGTTTTAGCATTTTAACCCGTAGCCGTCAAAAACAATTAGGAAGTTGTCCTATATCCTTTCTGGTTCATCCAGGTAGAAGTCCTGGCATGATATAATTATGCCTGAGCTTTTTTAGGATATATACCACGTTTAGTATTTCAACCCGTAGCCGTCAAAAACAATTAGGTAGTTGTTCTAAATCCTTTCTGGTTCATCCAGGTAGAAGTCCTGGCATATTATTATGCCTGAGCGCTTCTAGGATATATAACACGTTTAGCATTTCAACCCGTAGCCGTCAAAAACAATTAGATAGTTGTTCTATATCCTTTCTGGTTCATAGAGGTAGAAGTCCTGGCATGATATCATTATGCCTGAGCGCTTCTAGGATATATAACACGTTTAGTATTTCAACCCGTAGCCGCCAAAAACAGTTAGATAGTTGTTCTATATCCTTCCTGGTTCATCCAGGTAGAAGTCCTGGCATGATGTCATTATGCCTGAGCGCTTCTAGGATATATAACACGATTAGCATTTTAACCCGTAGCCGTCAAAAATAATTATGTAGTTGTTCTATATCCTTTCTGGTTCATCCAGGTAGAAGTCCTGGCATATTATTATGCCTGAGCGCTTCTAGGATATATAACACGTTTAGCATTTCAACCAGTAGCCGTAAAAAAAAACAAAAAACTAGGCAGTTGTTCTATATCCTTTCTGGTGCATGCAGGTAGAAGTCCTGTCATATAATTATGCCTGAGCGCTTATAGGATATATAACACGTTTAGTATTTCAACCCGTAGCCGTCAAAAACAATTAGGTAGTTGTTCTATATCCTTCCTGGTTCATCCAGGTAGAAGTCCTGGCATATTATTATGCCTGAGCGCTTCTAGGATATATAACACGTTTAGTATTTCAACCAGTAGCCGGAAAAAACAATTGGGTAGTTGTTCTATATCCTTTCTGGTTCATCCAGGTAGAAGTCCTGGCATATTATTATGCCTGAGCGCTTCTAGGATATATAACACGTTTAGTATTTCAACCAGTAGCCGGAAAAAACAATTGGGTAGTTGTTCTATATCCTTTCTGGTTCATCCAGGTAGAAGTCCTGGCATGATATCATTATGCCTGAGCGCTTCAAGGATATATAACACGTTTAGCATTTCAACCCGTAGGCGTAAAAAAAAAAATTAGGCAGTTGTTCTATATCCTTTCTGGTTCATCCAGGTAGAAGTCCTGGCATATTATTATGCCTGAGCGCTTCTAGGATATATAACTCATTTAGTATTTCCACCCGTAGCCGTAAAAAAAAAATTAGGCAGTTGTTCTATATCCTTTCTGGTTCATCCAGGTAGAAGTCCTGGCATGATATAATTATGCCTGAGCGCTTCTAGGATATATAACACGTTTAGTATTTCAACCCGTAGCCGTCAAAATCAATTAGATAGTTGTTCTATATCCTTTCTGGTTCTTCCAGGTAGAAGTCCTGGCATGATATCATTATGCCTGAGCGCTTCTAGGATATATAACACGTTTAGCATTTCAACCCGTAACCGTAGAAAAAAAAAATTAGGCAGTTGTTCTATACCCTTTCTGGTTCATCCAGGTAGAAGTCCTGGCATATTATTATGCCTGAGCGCTTCTAGGATATATAACACGTTTAGCATTTCAACCCGTAGCCGTAAAAAAAAAAAATTAGGCAGTTGTTCTATATCCTTTCTGGTTCATCCAGGTAGAAGTCCTGGCATATTATTATGCCTGAGTGCTTCTAGGATATAAAACACGTTTAGCATTTCAACCCGTAGCCGTAAAAAAGAAATTAGGCAGTTGTTCTATATCCTTTCTGGTTCATCCAGGTAGAAGTCCAGGCATATTATTATGCCTGAGCGCTTCTAGGATATATAACACGTTTAGCATTTCAACCCGTAGCCGTCAAAAACAATTAGATAGTTGTTCTATATCCTTTCTGGTTCATAGAGGTAGAAGTCCTGCCATGATATCATTATGCCTGAGCGCTTCTATTATATATAACACGTTTAGTATTTCAACCCGTAGCCGTCAAAAACAATTAGATAGTTGTTCTATATCCTTCCTGGTTCATCCAGGTAGAAGTCCTGGCATGATATCATTATGCCTGAGCGCTTCTAGGATATATAACACGATTAGCATTTTAACCCGTAGCCGTCAAAAACAATTATGTAGTTGTTCTATATCCTTTCTGGTTCATCCAGGTAGAAGTCCTGGCATGATATCATTATGCCTGAGCGCTTCTAGGATATATAACACGTTTAGTATTTCAACCAGTAGCCGTAAAAAACAATTAGGAAGTTGTTCTATATCCTTTCTGGTTCATCCAGGTAGAAGTACTCGCATGATATAATTATCCCTGAGCGCTTCTAGAATATATAACACGTTTCGTATTTTAACCCGTAGCCGTCAAAAGCAATTAGGTATTTGTTCTATATCCTTTTTGGTTCATCCAGGCAGAAGTCCTGGCATATTATTATGCCTGAGTGCTTCTAGGATATATAACACGTTTAGCATCTCGACCCGTAGCCGTGAAAAAAAATTAGGCAGTTGTTCTATATCCTTTCTGGTTCATCCAGGTAGAAGTCCTAGCATATTATTATGCCTGATTGCTTCTAGGATATATAACACGTTTAGCATTTCAACCCGTAGCCGTTAAAAAAAAATTAGGCAGTTGTTCTATATCCTTTCTGGTTCATCCAGGTAGAAGTCCTGGGATATTACTATGCCTGAGCGCTTCTAGGATGTATAACACGTTTAACATTTCGACCCGTAGCCGTAAAAAAAAAAAAAAGGCAGTTGTTCTATATCCTTTCTGGTTCATCCAGGTAGAAGTCCTGGCATATTATTATGCCTGAGCGCTTCTAGGATATATAACTCATTTAGTATTTCCACCCGTAGCCGTAAAAAAAAAATTAGGCAGTTGTTCTATATCCTTTCTGGTTCATCCAGGTAGAAGTACTCGCATGATATAATTATCCCTGAGCGCTTCTAGAATATATAACACGTTTAGTATTTTAACCCGTAGGCGTCAAAAGCAATTAGGTAGTTGTTCTATATCCTTTTTGGTTCATCCAGGTAGAAGTCCTGGCATGATATCATTATGCCTTTGAGCTTCTAGGATATATCACACCTTTAGCATTTCAACCCGTTGCCGTAAAAAAAAAAATTAGGCAGTTGATCTATATCCTTTCTGGTTCATCCAGGTAGAAGTCCTGGCATATTATTATGCCTGAGCGCTTCTAGGATATACAACACGTTTAGCATTTCCAGCCGTAGCCGTAAAGAAAAATTATTCAGTTGTTCTATATCCTTTCTGGTTCATACAGTTAGAAGTCCTGGCATGATATAATTATGCCTGAGCGCTTCTAGGATATATAACACGTTTAGTATTTCAACCCGTAGCCGTAAAAAACAATAAGGTAGTTGTTCTATATCCTTTCTGGTTCATCCAGGTAGAAGTCCTGCCATGATATCATTATGTCTGAGCGCTTCTAGGATATATAACACGTTTAGTATTTCAACCCGTAACAAAAAAAAAACAATTAGGAAGTTGTTCTATATCCTTTCTGGTTCATACATGTAGAAGTCCTGGCATGATATAATTATGCCTGAGCGCTTCTAGAATATATAACACGTTTAGTATTTCAACCCGTGGCCGTAAAAAACAATAAGGTAGTTGTTCTATATCCTTTCTGGTTCATCCAGGTAGAAGTCCTGCCATGATATCATTATGTCTGAGCGCTTCTAGGATATATAACACGTTTAGTATTTCAACCCGTAACAAAAAAAAACAATTAGGAAGTTGTTCTATATCCTTTCTGGTTCATCCAGGTAGAAGTCCTGGCATATTTTTATGCCTGAGCGCTTCTAGGATATATAACACGTTTAGCAATTCGACCCGGAGCGGTAAAAAAAAAAAAAAAAAACTAGGCAGTTGTTCTATATCCTTTCTGGTGCATCCAGGTAGAAGTCCTGCCATGATATCATTATGTCTGAGCGCTTCTAGGATATATAACACGTTTAGTATTTCAACCCGTAACAAAAAAAAAACAATTAGGAAGTTGTTCTATATCCTTTCTGGTTCATCCAGGTAGAAGTCCTGGCATATTTTTATGCCTGAGCGCTTCTAAGATATATAACACGTTTAGCATTTCGACCCGTAGCCGTAAAAAAAAACAAAAAACTAGGCAGTTGTTCTATATCCTTTCTGGTGCATCCAGGTAGAAGTCCTGTCATATAATTATGCCTGAGCGCTTATAGGATATATAACACGTTTAGTATTTCAACCAGTAGCCGGAAAAAACAATTGGGTAGTTGTTCTATATCCTTTCTGGTTCATCCAGGTAGAAGTCCTGCCATGATATCATTATGTCTGAGCGCCTCTAGGATATATAACACGTTTAGTATTTCAACCAGTAGCCGGAAAAAACAATTGGGTAGTTGTTCTATATCCTTTCTGGTTCATCCAGGTAGAAGTCCTGCCATGATATCATTATGTCTGAGCGCCTCTAGGATATATAACACGTTTAGTATTTCAACCCGTAACAAAAAAAAACAATTAGGAAGTTGTTCTATATCCTTTCTGGTTCATCCAGGTAGAAGTCCTGGCATGATATAATTATGCCTGAGCGCTTCTAGGATATATAACACGTTTAGCATTTCAACCCGTAGCCGTAAAAAAAAAAAAATGAGGCAGTTGTTCTATATCCTTTCTGGTTCATCCAGGTAGAAGTCCTGGCATATTATTATGCCTGAGCGCTTTTAGGATATATAACACGTTTAGTATTTCAACCAGTAGCCGGAAAAAACAATTGGGTAGTTGTTCTATATCCTTTCTGGTTCATCCAGGTAGAAGTCCTGGCATATTATTATGCCTGAGCGCTTCTAGGATATATAACACGTTTAGTATTTCAACCAGTAGCCGGAAAAAACAATTGGGTAGTTGTTCTATATCCTTTCTGGTTCATCAAGGTAGAAGTCCTGGCATGATATCATTATGCCTGAGCGCTTCTAGGATATATAACACGTTTAGCAGTTCAACCCGTAGCCGTAAAAAACAATTAGGAAGTTGTTCTATATCCTTTCTCGTTCATCGAGGTAGAAGTACTCGCAAGATATAATTAAGCCTGAGCGCTTCTAGGATATATAACACGTTTAGTATTTTAACCCGTAGCCGTCAAAAACAATTGGGTAGTTGTTCTATATCCTTTCTGGTTCATAGAGGTAGAAGTCCTGGCATGATATCATTATGCCTTTGCGCTTCTAAGATATATAACACGTTTAACATTTCAACCCGTGGCCGTAAAAAAAAAAATTAGCCAGTTGTTCTATATCCTTTCTGGTTCATCCAGGTAGAAGTCCTGGCATATTATTATGCCTGAGCGCTTCTAGGATATATAACACGTTTAGCATTTCAACCCGTACCCGTAAAAAACAATTAGGAAGTTGTTCTATATCCTTTCTGGTTCATCCAGGTAGAAGTCCTGGCATGATAGCATTATGCCTGAGCGCTTCTAGGATATATAACACGGTTAGTATTTCAACCCGTAGCCGTAAAAAACAATTAGGTAGTTGTTCTATATCCTTTCTGGTTCATCCAGGTAGAAGTCCTAGCATATTATAATGCCTGAGCGCTTCTAGGATATATAACACGTTTCGCATTTCGACCCGTAGGCGTAAAACAAAATTAGGCAGTTGTTCTATATCCTTTCTGGTTCATAGAGGTAGAAGTCCTGGCATGATATAATTATGCCTGAGCGCTTCTAGGATATATAACACGTTTAGTATTTCAACCAGTAGCCGGAAAAAACAATTGGGTAGTTGTTCTATATCCTTTCTGGTTCATCCAGGTAGAAGTCCTGGCATGATATCATTATGCCTGAGCGCTTCTAGGATATATAACACGTTTAGCAGTTTAACCCGTAGCCGTAAAAAACAATTAGGAAGTTGTTCTATATCCTTTCTCGTTCATCGAGGTAGAAGAACTCGCTAGATATAATTAAGCCTGAGCGCTTCTAGGATATATAACACGTTTAGTATTTTAACCCGTAGCCGTCAAAAACAATTGGGTAGTTGTTCTATATCCTTTCTGGTTCATAGAGGTAGAAGTCCTGGCATGATATCATTATGCCTTTGCGCGTCTAAGATATATAACACGTTTAACATTTCAACCCGTGGCCGTAAAAAAAAAAATTAGCCAGTTGTTCTATATCCTTTCTGGTTCATCCAGGTAGAAGTCCTGGCATATTATTATGCCTGAGCGCTTCTAGGATATATAACACGTTTAGCATTTCAACCCGTACCCGTAAAAAACAAATAGGAAGTTGTTCTATATCCTTTCTGGTTCATCCAGGTAGAAGTCCTGGCATGATAGCATTATGCCTGAGCGCTTCTAGGATATATAACACGGTTAGTATTTCAACCCGTAGCCGTAAAAAACAATTAGGTAGTTGTTCTATATCCTTTCTGGTTCATCCAGGTAGAAGTCCTAGCATATTATAATGCCTGAGCGCTTCTAGGATATATAACACGTTTCGCATTTCGACCCGTAGGCGTAAAACAAAATTAGGCAGTTGTTCTATATCCTTTCTGGTTCATAGAGGTAGAAGTCCTGGCATGATATAATTATGCCTGAGCGCTTCTAGGATATATAACACGTTTAGTATTTCAACCCGTAGCCGTCAAAAACAATTAGGTAGTTGTTCTATATCCTTTCTGGTTCATCCAGGTAGAAGTCCTGGCATATTATTATGCCTGAGCGCTTCCAGGATATATAACACGTTTAGCATTTCTACCTGTAGCCGTAAAAAAAAATTAGCAGTTGTTCTATATCCTTTCGGGTTCATCCAGGTAGAAGTCCTGGCATGATATCATTATGCCTGAGCGCTTCTAGGATATATAACACGTTTAGCATTTCAACCCGTAGCTGTAAAAAACAATTAGGAAGTTGTTCTATATTCTTTCTGGTTCATCCAGGTAGTAGTCCTGGCATATAATTATGCCTGAGCGCTTCTAGGATATATAACACGTTTAGCATTTCAACCCGTAGGCGTAAAAAAAAAAATTAGGCAGTTGTTCTATATCCTTTCTGGTTCATCCACGTAGAAGTCCTGGCATATTATTATGCCTGAGCGCTTGTAGGATATATAACACGTTAAGTATTTCAACCCGTAGCCATAAAAAACAATTATTAAGTTGTTTTATATCCTTTCTGGTTCATCCAAGTAGAAGTCCTGGCATGCTATAATTATGCCTGAGCGCTTCTAGGATATATAACACGTTTAGCATTTCAACCCGTAGCCGTAAAAAAAAAATTAGGCAGTTGTTCTATATCCTTTCTGGTTCATCCAGGTAGAAGTCCTGGCATATTATTATGCCTGAGCGCTTCTAGGATATATAACACGTTTAGTATTTCAACCAGTAGCCGTAAAAAACAATTAGGAAGTTGTTCTATATCCTTTCTGGTTCATCCATGTAGAAGTACTCGCATGATATAATTATGCCTGAGCGCTTTTAGAATATATAACACGTTTAGTATTTTAACCCGTAGCCGTCAAAAACAATTAGGTAGTTGTTCTATATCCTTTTTGGTTCATCCAGGTAGAAGTCCTGGCATGATATCATTATGCCTTTGCGCTTCTAAGATATATAACACGTTTAGCATTTCAACCCGCAGCCGTAAAAAAAAAATTAGGCAGTTGTTCTATATCCTTTCTGGTTCATCCAGGTAGAAGTCCTGGCATATTATTATGCCTGAGCGCTTCTAGGATATACAACACGTTTAGCATTTCCATCCGTAGCCGTAAAGAAAAATTATTCAGTTGTTCTATATCCTTTCTGGTTCATACAGGTAGAAGTCCTGGCATGATATAATTATGCCTGAGCGCTTCTAGGATATATAACACGTTTAGTATTTCAACCCGTAGCCGTAAAAAACAATAAGGTTGTTGTTCTATATCCTTTCTGGTTCATCCAGGTAGAAGTCCTGCCATGATATCATTATGTCTGAGCGCTTCTAGGATATATAACACGTTTAGTATTTCAGCCCGTAACAAAAAAAAACAATTAGGAAGTTGTTCTATATCCTTTCTGGTTCATCCAGGTAGAAGTCCTGGCATATTTTTATGCCTGAGCGCTTCTAGGATATATAACACGTTTAGCATTTCGACCCGTAGCCGTAAAAAAAAACAAAAAACTAGGCAGTTGTTCTATATCCCTTCTGGTTCATCCAGGTAGAAGTCCTGTCATATAATTATGCCTGAGCGCTTCTAGGATATATAACACGTTTAGTATTTTAACCCGTAGCCGTCAAAAACAAGTGGGTAGTTGTTCTATATCCTTTTTGGTTCATCCAGGTAGAAGTCCTGGCATGATATCATTATGCCTTTGCGCTTCTAGGATATATAACACGTTTAACATTTCAACCCGTGGCCGTAAAAAAAAAAATTAGCCAGTTGTTCTATATCCTTTCTGGTTCATCCAGGTAGAAGTCCTGGCATGATATCATTATGCCTGAGCGCTTCTAGGATATATAACACGTTTAGCATTTCAACCCGTAGCCGTCAAAAACAATTAGATAGTTCTTCTATATCCTTTCTGGTTCATAGAGGTAGAAGTCCTGGCATGATATCATTATGCCTGAGCGCTTCTAGGATATATAACACGTTTAGTATTTCAACCCGTAGCCGTCAAAAACAATTAGATAGTTGTTCTATATCCTTCCTGGTTCATCCAGGTAGAAGTCCTGGCATGATATCATTATGCCTGAGCGCTTCTAGGATATATAACACGATTAGCATTTTAACCCGTAGCCGTCAAAAACAATTATGTAGTTGTTCTATATCCTTTCTGGTTCATCCAGGTAGAAGTCCTGGCATGATATCATTATGCACAGCATGAAAAAAGAGATTTACGGAAAATTAAAGTTACGTAAATCTGCGTAAAGGAGGTTAACAAACTTTACACTAGCTTTACATTGATCGTAAAGGCGTGTAAAGGTAGATTTACTTAACCGGAGATAAAGCATGTGTAAAGGTTGCGTAAAGTTGCAGGGCCAGATTTACGCAACTTTACGCGACAGGAAAAGATTGCGTAAAGCTAAGCTTTACTAAACCAATAGTAAAGCTGCTTAAAGCTGTCGTGAAGGTGTTTACTGATTTACACGGCCGGACGAAAAAAAACGTTATGTGCGACATAGAATTTTTAAGTATATTTGTATTTTACCTGACAGGGCGATTAATGAGTCATTAATGAATTGAGTCAACTTGATCAGTACCATGATGTGCCTTTTATTACTCACTTTTCACAAACTGTGGAAATTAAGTCACAAGTCCCTTCAATAAACAAATTCTAATCTCTATAAGGCCAACGCACAAAATAGAAAAAGATAACTGTTTACTTTTGTAGAATAAACTATAAACGGTTTAGAACTTAAATGACATACAGTTCTTCCATAATTTTGAGAGAACAGACCTTTTCGCTCATAATTATTAACACTATCATGAAACTAATAAGGTGGCCTAAACACCCTATTTAAACATAGCTACAAGGCCACAGCACATGTCTTTTTCAGCAACTTAACAACTTCCAATTACTTATCATTGAGTATTTTTGTCACGTGAAAAGGAACCTTCACTTTGAAAAACTCTCAAAGAATTGCCAAGGTAAACAGGGCAATGAGACAGAGGAATGGACATCAATAAAATTAGACTAGACCCTTTTCCAGCAAGGAGCAAAAATTGTGTCTTCTTTTAATTAATTTGCATTCTTTAGTGCAGACATAATCCAATCAGAAGTTGAGGCAGTTTCCAGTTGGCATTTGATTGGATAAATCGGCACTGAAGAATGTAAATGAACTAAAAGTGGTTGCACTTTTGAAGCTAATTTTTGTAACAGTTTACAGCATCCTATGACATAGACTATAGATTCCGAGACAATGACAACCAGGAGGACAAGATTTGTTTTCAAGTTTTGGTCACATTTACCTAGGGGCTAGATACCCAGGGGACATTTATTATTTTTTCATTTTCCTGCCAAAATGATGCTTCAGTCAAGCATGCAGAATTCTTTAGTATTGAAAAAGCTTGTCTTTGTCTCAGAATCTATTGTGACAATCAAAACATTTTTTTTTAGTTTCAACTTATACATTTCTTAGTGTCAGCAAATGTTAAACGGCTAATGAAATGACCTAGGAATGGGGTTAACTACAAGCTTATCTACCCCATTAAATTTTGCTAAAGAGCAAGCAAATTTTTGTGCTATGCGCTGAACTGGCATAAATAAAGAAGGTCCACAGTGTTCATAGTCACGTCTCCAAACCTCAGCTGGTTTGCCAAAGTGCCCTTTGTCATTGTCAGTTTTGTACCACCAAACAACAGCAAAAACATGCTGACGGAATTGTCCATTAAGCTTAATACTGTGCAAAAGGTACGAATTAACTATTCCAGGTCTTCTTGGTGCAGTAGCTTCAATTGAGCCATTATCAGTAGTCCAGGAGGCCATTATTCGAGCAGATCTCAGTTTGCGGCAGTCCATTTTCGAGCCAAATTTCTCAGTTCCAAGAACAACACTAGTGAACTTGCGTGCGACACATGATGTAAGTTCAATTTCTTCAGTAGGGTATAATGCCTTATAGCATTCCAAAAGTACCTTTACCTCATCTTCATCCAATGCAAAATGCTTAAATGAGCTGGGAAGACTAACAAGTGTTAGATCACTCCACTGAAAGGCTCCCAGACTCAAGCAACAAGCACTGTTAAACAGTTCAGAAGCTGTTTTCACAATAAAGCTCTCAGGTGAACCATTTCCCTCTTGAGCAAAAAATGGCAAAAAGTTTTCCTGAAAGTCACATGGAAATTGAACATCCCAGACGAACCGCCCAGCTAGAAGTTTACGCATTAACTGTACCTCAACAGATCGTCCATTCACTTGCATTGATCCAAAAATTCCATTAAAACGCTCAAAGCTAAAACACCAAAAGGAATGCACTGGACCACAGTCAGTAACACATTCTTTTAAATGGCAGTGGAGATGCATATTTGGTGTCACAGCCTGTTTGCCATACAAACATTCAAATCTCTCTCCAAACTTCACAAATAGCAGATCAGCTTTCAAAATGTCAGTCTTGGACAGAACTGGTGTACAAAGATACTGGCAAGCAAGAACAAATGTCTGCCAGCACCTTAAATGGCTTTCTGGTAACAGGCCTTTTAGACAAAACATGGAGTAAATTAAGGTCCAGTTCTTCCATTGTGATGCTGTGTAGCCACCATAATTGGATGCTATTCTTTGTGGCAATCTTCCGATTCCTGT
This sequence comes from Porites rus, assembly GCA_964035705.1. Lineage (NCBI taxonomy): Eukaryota > Metazoa > Cnidaria > Anthozoa > Scleractinia > Poritidae > Porites > Porites rus. The sequence continues at coordinate 34,054,008 of OZ037998.1, read as the reverse complement.
TCCAACATCAAATGAATTTATACGTTCTTCCAATACTTTAAGATCTTTCTTTGATAATAAGTTTTTCTTAACCCAGAGCTTGAAAACATTCTTTGCAGTGCCTAGAAACAAATTATGCATGGGGTCAATTGCAGTGAACCTCACTGCATCAAAGTATTCAAGCTGTAACAGGCAACTATAATAGACCCCATACTTTGTAGCCAATGACTCATGCTTTGTTTGGGTAGAAGCTTTTCTAACCATCTCTGCGTGTAAGCGATGACTGCTATTATGGCGCGGAGGCCACATGTTTCTATCAAAGCCAGAGTAGTCCGTTTTCTCGCCAAAGCTCCCTGGAAAATACTTAAAACATTTTGAGCAGCCTCGATGTGCTGAATGACCTTTGAAACCGCACAGTTTCCGCACAGCAGGTAGATCGGCTGAAGCAAGAAGGAGGGCACCTCGGTATTTTAGGGGTATTGTACTCTGACTAGTTGAAAGTTTAACGCCTTTCCAAAATGCCTTGAGCTCATCAACAATTGGTGCCAAAAATGTGTTTAATGACTTGGGCTCTTTACTCATTTCAGGTACAATTCCAGCTACTATGACGTTCTCCCATTTGAACCGTTCTTCTCTTGGTAGATTTAGTAGAACTAAATAAATTACACCGATGGATCTGTCACATCTTCTCTTGAACGGCTGAAACCAGTCCACATTGATCGCGAATGCAAGATTTCTAGGGGCATTCAGAAAGTCACTCCCTTTATATGTAAGGAAATCTCTCCAGATGCTACCATCATAAACATCAGCTACAATGTTGTCATCGATTTGACGTTCACGCCACTGCTCACACATTTCAGGAAGTCCTGGTCTTTTAAGTAATGCTTCCACTTCATCAATAATACTGTTGAAACAGTAAAGTTTGTGTGGATAAAAACACACCTTTCCACTGCCCAGGACTACTTTTCTTGCCAATGCTGTTCCACACTCCCTCTTTGAACCCTTTTTAAATGGTTTGTGGGAACAGATGTTTGAAACAATCTGACCTCCAACATGCCTTGTGCAACTCTCCAGCTTATAAAGTGATGCACATTTTGGACAGACTGCAAACTTGACAAAGTTATCCCGCTTTAAGTTCACAAACTGTCGAAGTAAGTACAGCGAACTTGGCAGCATTAGAGCCATTTGACAAAGGTATTCACTGTTACAAGTGATTCCCACTGCATGTAAAAACTGGAACATAAAACGCAACAGCCACTCTAGACCATTGTCACTTAGCTTGCATGTAGCTTGCCAAAATAACAAAAAATAAATCAACCACTGAAGTAATGTAGTCAGTGTCTGTGTCGTTGATCGGTGCTGGATTGGTTCTGGTAGGGGTTCATCATGGCCCACATCTTGAAGAAGATCATCAACATCTTCGTGCCATTCTTCAGTATCTTCTTCGTCACTACAACCACTTTCACTGCAACCACAGTCATTTTCGCTTTCAGAACAATCAGTGTCAGAAGACAAGACCTTTAGAAGTGAAAAAAAAAAAATGTCTATTAACACATCAAGTCCTAACAAGAAGCTAGCTTGAGGGAGCTTTAACTGTAATGTTAATGTATGGTTCAGTTTCAACTGTTTCACCCACCCCCCCCGGATTGCATAGGTTGGTTCAACTCAAGTGTTAATGTGTAGGTTATTAAGGCTTGTAAACAATTTATGTTCACCACAGTTTAAACAACTGCGGCTTTTAAATTTTAGAGATAATTCTTGTCTTACTAGTCAGTTAGAAATTGTAGAGAATTTTTTCTGAGAAATAGGCAATCTTCTCTATGGTAAACCGAGAAACAGCGTACTTTGCAAGAACAACGAAAAGTTTAATTTTTGATTTTCTCTACCTCGGTACCCCCGGGACAAGACTGCTTCAAACGGTTCCCGGGGTTGCCTGGGGGGATGGTTACAGGTGGAATTGAACCATACATACAATGTAAATTTGAGCCTGATTTGTTTAATACTTGTTGAGTGATCTGGATTTGAAAAGGTAAATTTTCAAAAAGAATGTATGGGATTATTAGGGGTTTTGCCACAGTTTTTGGAAGCTAATACCTCCTTAATATCGCACGAAAATAGCTTTCAGAGTCTAGAGTGAGTTTGTCGCGTCGCCTTCTCCAAGCAAAGCTGTATGCTCAATGACGAAAAATGTAAACAATGACGTCAGCACCAATCTGCCTATACTTTAGATGTACCTGACTGGCCGATTCACTTTCTTCTACATGTGTGTCATCATTCATTGCACTTGAGAAATCTGCGTCATCATCAAAGCTGGAGATATCTTTATAATCATCAACCTGGTCGCAACCTGTCAATGTTAAAGGGACACTATCATGGCTGATCATAGAAATCTCTATTTTCTTATTTCCACATTATATTGCCAAATGCCACCAAATATACATTCAAATAAATTAAAAGATCCCAATAAAATTTATCCAGCCTTCATTTTGTTTCAGTTTTTGCTGCAGAAATGTGAAGTTGAAAAGAGTTCAAAGCAATTTCGTGCAGTGTTCAAATGGTTTCATGGAAGGGTTGCCTCCCAAGTGATGATATACATTATTATAACTCCCGGCATAGTAAATCGAACTCAATCGAACACCAGACTTTCAGTGAGTTCGATTTCTGAACAAATCGAATTCAATCGAACAAATCGAACTAAATCGAACTCAATCCATCTGATTGTGTTTGATTGAGTTAGGTTTAAAATGGATTGTGTTTGATTGGCTCTACCTATACAAAGCAAGTCCAAATCAAGCCCATCAAAGCAGGTTTTTTTAATTTATTCAATAACAGAAACCATTTATAAACTGTGCACGGCAGTTAGAGAACAGAACAGAACAGGAGAGAACAAAGCTCTCATCACTCCTGCAGGCGTATTCCGAAATTATTATACCCTTTCCTATTTAGCTAACTTACAACTGTGGCAAGACAACTCGAAGGATTACTCAAGGGTTGCAATTCGGAATGCGCGGCCTTTCTCGCCTATTTTCTTAAAAACGTCGCCATCCTTGATGTCAAAGCGGCATTCCTGGTAGCCTTTTACTATGTACAGTATTTGAAGGTTACAATCCACAGTGCATTTGAAGCCATGAGGAATTTCTACGTGCGCTACACTCCAGGCTGAAGAAACTTGTGCTTCCAAGATCTGGTTATCAATTTTCAACACCTGCTACACAAATCACGAGTTCAAAAATCGAACGTTCGATTGGGTTCGATTGATTTTTTCTCTTTTCGGTGAGTTCGATTTCGTTCGATTGCCAAACTCAATTGAACTCAATCCATGAACTGAGTTCGATTTCATTCGATTTTAAAAGTTTGATTGAAATTCAGTTCGATTGGGTTCGATTTGCTATGCCGGGTATAACTAGAAGAGAAAAAATTGGCATAAATTGGATCTGCTCCAGCTCAAACCAACTCAGCCCTATCTTTCCCTGTACATTCAGTCATCAGCAGTTACCACGGCAACAGTATATGATTGTATGACTGTAAAACTTTCTCTATGGCACCATACATGCTGATTGGAAAACATTTTTCTTTAACTTATAGTAAAAAATAGTTTGGGGGCTAAAAATGTTGTGAAAACCTGATTTACCCTGAAGAATGGACGAGAAAGCCTTCTGCAAAAAAAAGATTATGCGCCGCCATGCCTGTTTCCCACGAGTGTCGCGCGTGATTCGCGCGGCTAGAACCCAGTCTTAAAACTGAAACTGTACGTCCAGACGACACTACTGCATACAATGTTTATGTTATGAACGGCAAAAATAGTTTATAACCTCTACATACCTTCCCTAGATAAAGCTGCTTCAAAATCTTCATCACTGGAAGATTCGGATGGCTCATCACGGAACTCATGCATTTGATCATCAGGGTCATGCAGTCTTGCTTTCTTTTCATCATCTCCCAAACTGTGCAAACGTCCCGCGTCATCTTTCGTTATCCAACGTTCACTTTTCACATCATAATAAGCCTGTCGATGTTTCCAGAAAGTCGACCTAGATAAGTATTCATTGCAATGTCCACACCACACTCTAGTTTGTTTTCTCAGACGGGAAGACATTTTCCAGCGAAATACATTCGCGCTCGCGACAAAATATGCAAGTTCTCAATGATCACTCGTCTGGTGCGAGATTCTGTTCCATGTCATAATGGCGTGTTATCGGCGTGACATCGTGACAAGCCGCCAACCAATCACGCACTGTCTTTATAGCAAAAGCCAATCAAAAACCATCATTTATGGCGCGGATTTGGCGGTTCGCTTTGTCGGCAGTTTTTGTCGGCGTGACATGAAAGCAGTCGTATTTCCTGTGTTGCGCGTCCTTTCGTCAGTTCAGAAGCCTCTTGCTTGAGTTCGTGGCCAGATTCGTGATAGACTGCACTCTTCATAATGGAAGATCAATATGTCGTTTTACTTGAAAGGGTTGTGGCTGAAAATGTTCGTCTCAGAGAAGCGATGGAAGCGCGAGACAACGAACAACGACGAATGTTTGAGGAACTTGCTTCAAAAATAGAGAGCTCTAACACTGAACCAGAAAGATCAGGACGATCGAGTAGGAAAAGAAGGAGGAAAATCTCAGTCCCGCAGCAGTGTCGCGTAAGTATAAATATTTCTGTTACTTTTCTGTTATCAGAAATACTTTGGAGCGACTGATTGCGACCACGAATTGTAAATTCAAAGTTTAAGTTTACTTGCTCATGCTCGATTACTCGCTGTCCTCCTTCATCTGGAACTCCACCTAACAGCACCCATCCTCCTTCATCTGGAACTCCACCTTCCCGTACCCGTCCTCCAACAACTGGAAGTCCACCCACCCGCCCTTCTCCTTCATCTTGTCCAGCAAGAACTACAACTCCATCCCCCAGTACCAGTTCTGCCCGTCTGCCAGCAACAGTGACGCCATCCCCCAGCACCCTTTCTTCAAGATCTGGAACTTCATCCCTCTTACCTGACTGTAGCTCCACTCCCAAGACATCCAAACCAAAAAAAACTTTAAAGTCAAAAAAGGACGTGGCCCATAGGCGTTCTGCTTCGCCAACTTATTGATATTTTTACAAGTACATTCTTTTTTTTAATTTATATTTTTGTAACAACTTTTTTTGCAGTGATGCTACCAAATAGGTAACAGTTTCTATTTTTACTACACTTGGGATTGCATTTTTTTTTATTTTGACACTTGTTTCAAGGCATTTGATACAAACATTGATACAAGAACATGTGTTAAAGTTTCTGTTCAACTTGTTTTTTAAAAAAAGAACGAAGTTTTCAACTTTACATATAGTTGTGCATTTCAAGAAAAAAGCCTTCAATATTTCAAGCAAGAATTAAATTATAAGACAAGGTATTCAAAGATTCTGCTTTAGGAATGAAGTTTTCAATATTAGTGGTAACTGATGTTATTTTGTAACAAGGTTTTCAATTTTGCATTTGTCTGTTACAGTTAGACTTAAAGAGATGATAGAACAAGATTTTAAATGTTTCTGTTCAACTTGTCTTTAAGATAAGAATGAAGTTTTCAATTTTACATATAGTTGTGCATTTCTAGAAAAAATGTTTAAATATTTCAAGCAAGAATTAAATTATAAGACAATTTATTCAAAGCTTCTGCTGTAGGAATGAAGTTTTCAATTTTACTTTATTTTAAGTGGTAACTGATGTTATTATTGTAACAAGGTTTTCAATTTTGCATTTGTCTGTTACAGTTAGACTTAAAGAGATAGAACAAGATTTTAAATGTTTCCGCTACAGTATGAAAATTGATTTAAGTACAAATGGTGACATATAAGAAAATGATTTTTGAACAAATAAAACAGAATTTGATTGAATACAGCAGATTGATTGATTTAACTGGCTCCTTTCCTTCCCAACGTTGTATTTTCTCATTTTATTTTCCCTCTAGGGTTTAAAATAATTATGCAAAGAAGAAAATAGCAGAAAATGTAATCATGTCTGTTGTTGAGCTTTGCCTTCCAGCCAATACATGAGCATGTTGCAACTTTACACCAGTTATACATTTAAATCTGGCTTACTAAGATGCCTAAACGCTTTATTTAGATGTAAAGGTGGCGTAAATGTGGAGTTTATACCAGCTATACGTATTATGTCTGTTGTCGCGCTTTTTCTGCAAGACAAGAGCATGTTAACTTTACATCACAGTACATATAAATCTGGCCTAAAGATGCCTATACACTTTATTTAGATCTATGTAAAGGTGGCGTAAATGTGAAGTTTATTCAAGCTTTACGTTGGCTTTTAGTCCACTTACAGGTGTTTCTTTACTCCAGCTTTACGCAAAAGTGTAAATGTAGCGTAAAGCTTAACTTTACGTAATGTAAAGGTCGTGTAAAGGTGTGTAAATCCAAACTTTACACCAGCTTTACGCTCACATTATGCTAACTTAAATTTGCCTTTTCATGCTGTGATGCCTGAGCGCTTCTAGGATATATAACACGTTTAGCATTTCAACCCGTAGCCGTAAAGAAAAATTATTCAGTTGTTCTATATCCTTTCTGGTTCATACAGGTAGAAGTCCTGGCATGATATAATTATGCCTGAGCGCTTCTAGGATATATAACACGTTTAGTATTTCAACCCGTAGCCGTAAAAAACAATAAGGTAGTTGTTCTATATCCTTTCTGGTTCATCCAGGTAGAAGTCCTGCCATGATATCATTATGTCTGAGCGCTTCTAGGATATATAACACGTTTAGTATTTCAACCCGTAACAAAAAAAAAACAATTAGGAAGTTGTTCTATATCCTTTCTGGTTCATACAGGTAGAAGTCCTGGCATGATATAATTATGCCTGAGCGCTTCTAGGATATATAACACGTTTAGTATTTCAACCCGTAGCCGTAAAAAACAATAAGGTAGTTGTTCTATATCCTTTCTGGTTCATCCAGGTAGAAGTCCTGCCATGATATCATTATGTCTGAGCGCTTCTAGGATATATAACACGTTTAGTATTTCAACCCGTAACAAAAGAAAACAATTAGGAAGTTGTTCTATATCCTTTCTGGTTCATCCAGGTAGAAGTCCTGGCATATTTTTATGCCTGAGCGCTTCTAGGATATATAACACGTTTAGCATTTCGACCCGTAGCCGTAAAAAAAAACAAAAAACTAGGCAGTTGTTCTATATCCTTTCTGGTGCATCCAGGTAGAAGTCCTGTCATATAATTATGCCTGAGCGCTTATAGGATATATAACTCGTTTAGTATTTCAACCAGTAGCCGGAAAAAACAATTGGGTAGTTGTTCTATATCCTTTCGGGTTCATCCAGGTAGAAGTCCTGCCATGATATCATTATGTCTGAGCGCTTCTAGGATATATAACACGTTTAGTATTTCAACCCGTAACAAAGAAAAACAATTAGGAAGTTGTTCTATATCCTTTCTGGTTCATCCAGGTAGAAGTCCTGGCATGATATAATTATGCCTGAGCGCTTCTAGGATATATAACACGTTTAGCATTTCAACCCGTAGCCGTAAAAAAAAAAAATTAGGCAGTTGTTCTATATCCTTTCTGGTTCATCCAGGTAGAAGTCCTGGCATATTATTATGCCTGAGCGCTTCTAGGATATATAACACGTTTAGTATTTCAACCAGTAGCCGGAAAAAACAATTGGGTAGTTGTTCTATATCCTTTCTGGTTCATCCAGGTAGAAGTCCTGGCATATTATTATGCCTGAGCGCTTCTAGGATATATAACACGTTTAGTATTTCAACCAGTAGCCGGAAAAAACAATTGGGTAGTTGTTCTATATCCTTTCTGGTTCATCCAGGTAGAAGTCCTGGCATGATATAATTATGCCTGAGCGCTTCTAGGATATAAAACACGTTTAGCATTTCAACCCGTAGCCGTAAAAAACAATTATTAAGTTGTTCTATATCCTTTCTGGTTCATCCAGGTAGAAGTCCTGGCATGATATCATTATGCCTGAGCGCTTCTAGGATATATAACACGTTTAGCATTTCAACCCGGAGCCGTAAAAAACAATTAGGAAGTTGTTCTATATTCTTTCTGGTTCATCCAGGTAGAAGTCCTGGCATGATATAATTATGCTTGAGCTTTTCTAGGATATATAACACGTTTAGTATTTCAACCAGTAGCCGTCAAAAACAATTAGGCAGTTGTTCTATATCCTTTCTGGTTCATCCAGGTAGAAGTCCTGGCATATTATTATGCCTGAGCGCTTCTAGGATATATAACACGTTTAGTATTTCAACCCGTAGCCGTAAAAAAAAAATTAGGCAGTTGTTCTATATCCTTTCTGGTTCATCCAGGTAGAAGTCCTGGCATATTATTTTGCCTGAGCGCTTCTAGGATATATAACACGTTTAGCATTTCGACCTGTAGCCGTCAAAAAAAATTAGGCAGTTGTTCTATATCCTTTCTGGTTCATCGTAGGTAGAAGTCCTGGCAAATTATTATGCCTGAGCGCTTCTGGGATATATAGTAGCAGTTTGACCCGTAGAAAAAACAAACTCAGCCGTTCATTTTGTAGGAGATATTTAAGCGTTTTTTTTCTGTGTTAGCAATGTGATCGACTTTATACGCAGACCTTAATAATATGTTTTTTTCTTTGACCCACGGCACTGAATAATTTTAGCCGAAACCTGAGCCGTACATTTGTTGAATGCCGCGCTTTTAATTAATTTTCTCGCCCTAGAATGATGACATGATGGCGCGAAAATTGACGCCTCTATCGTATTAGATGCGAAATATGATCAGAGATAAATGGAATAGTGAATGTTACAAGCTTCTGAGTATCCAGCTGAGATAGGGGACTTTTAGTCCCCTATCTCAGCAAGAAAAAAAAATCTTTTTGGTTGCTAAGACGGTGCGGCTCGTTATGCATCAAACTCACTTTGTTGCTGCCTTCCTTGGAATTAGCAAGATAGTTTAATTACCAATAGTATTCCTGTATTCTTGAATCATCATCATCTTCACTGTCTTGTGGCCTTCTTTTAAAGTAGAACGATAATTTATTTACCAAAAACATTTCTGTACTCTTAAATCATCATCATCATCCCCACTGTCTTGTCGACTTCTTTGTAATTATTACCAAGACAACTCACTTACCTTTCGTTTTCTTGAATCATCATCAATATTAGAATGACTTTGATTACACTCTAAAATATCGCCAAACATCATTCTTATACTCATATGTGGCCAGAATCCCTTTGATTTCACTCTAAAACATCACCAAACGTCATTTCGAGGTCGAATTTGAAAATATAAAAACTTCCAAGAAATTTGAAATTTTGACCCAAAATCATAGGCTAACCCTTTTGGAAAAAATCCAAGATGGCGGCTACTCATATTTGACATGTTGATATTTTGTCAGAATCACTTTGATTTTACGTTAAAACATCAACAAACATCATTTCCAGGTTCAATTTGACCATATACAAAGTTTAAAGAAATTTGAAATTTTGACCCAAAATCATGGGCTAACCCCTTTGGAAAAAATCCAAGATGGCGGCTGCGCAAATTTGACATAGTCATATATGGTCAAAATCACTTTGATGTCACTTTAAAACATCACTAAACATTATTTCCAGGGTCAATTTGACCATTTACAAACTTAAAAGAAATTTGAAATTTTGACCCAAAATCAAAGGCCAACCCCTTTGAAAAAAATCCAAGATGACGGCTGATGAAATTTGATATCTTCATATTTTGCCGGAATGACTTTGATTTCACTCTAAAACATCAACAAACATCGTTTTTGGGTCACATTTGACCATATAGAAAGTTTAAAGAAATTTGAAATTTTGACCCAAAATAATACCCTAACCCCTTTGGAAAAAATCCAAGATGGCGGCTGCTGAAATTTCACATCTTCATATATGGAAAGAATCACTTTGATTTCACTCTAAAACATCACCAAACATCATTTCCAATTTCAATTTGACTATATACAATCTTTGAAGAAATTTGAAATTTTGACCCAAAGTCGTAGGCTCTTCCCTTTGGAGTGAAAGATGGCGGCTGGCTAAATTTATCATCTCCAAATATGGTCAACATGACCTTGTCAACAGTCTTCAACGTCACCAGACATCACCTCCAGGTCCATTTTGACCATACATACACTTAGAAAAACTGGAATATTTTGACCCAAAATCCCTCTAGAAAAAAATTCAAAAAGAGACAAACAAAATTGGAGTGGGGCTTTTTGAAACTGCTCAGGCTAAAGAAAAATACTAAGATAATATCCCCAAAAACATTACAACAAATTTACAGAAAAGTGCCAAAGATATTTTACTTCACATTCGTTTGTTGATAAGCCTACCACAAAGAAAGTAGGCAAATCAACAAAGAAGGTAGGCGAACCTAAAGCTAATCTAATCTGAGTTTTCACAAAAAATTAGAAAAACTTTTTATAAACAGTCTATAATGGAACAAAAACATAATTCCAGTCAACAAAATTACCTTTTCCTTATTTTAAAGGCCTTTTGTCGGCTCGCGTCAGGAAAGTGCATCAGCGTCAGAAGAGTGCATCGTCTTCCGTCAGAAAGTAGGCAAATCAACAAAGAAGGTAGGCGAACCGAAATCTAATCTCAGTTTTTACAAAAAATTGGAAAAACGTTTTACAAACAGCCTACAATGGAGCAAAAAGATAATTCCAGTTAACAAAATTACTTTTTCCTTATTTTAAAGGCCTTTCCCGGCTCTCGTCAGGAAAGTGCATCAGTGTCAGGATAGTGCATCGTCTTCCGTCAGGAAAGTGCTGGCAGGAAGTTGCATTGTGGCAGGAGAATGCACACTCTTGGTTGGAGTGAATACACGTTTATTATGTGACAAAATATATTTAAAAGCATTGGAAATATTAGTAGAGAACAAGACAAAATGATTCTGAAGAAATAGCTCAGTTCTACCAAAGGATTTCAGAGTTACGATTTTATGGGGGAAAGTGGTCAATTTGCAAATATCTGCCACCTTTACATAGCTTTAATTTGTTTTCCTTTCAGGCTAAAATCATGAAACTTGGCAGGAATGTGGCTTGATTCATTACGTAAATTTTAATGTCAATTTTGATTGCTGCTCTTTAATGTGACGTCCGGCAGATTTGATTGACAGCTGTCAATCAAGATATGTGCAGTTTTTTTGCTGACAGGGCAAAAGTCGTGCTTTTTGAAAAGAGCAATGAGTAGATCGTTTAGTTTTAAGTATAGAATAAAAAAGTTAAAATAAACCGAGAAATTACCCAGTTATAACCTTTCAATTTGACCATACATGAACTTAAAGGAAATCTGAAATTTTGACCAAAAATCAAAGGCTAACCCCTTTGGAAAAAATCCAAGATTTCGGCTGCTCAAATTTGACATCCTCATGTCTGGTCAGAATCACTTTGATTTCACTTTAAAACATCACCAAACATCATTTTCAGGTCCAATTTGACCATATACAAACTTTGAAGAAACTTTCAATTTTGACCGAACATCATAAGCTAATCCGTTTGGAAGAAATCCAGTGTGGAGGCTGCTCAAATTTGACATACTCATATATGGTCAGAATCATTTTCATTTCACCCTAAAAATTCAGCAAACATCATTTCCAGGTCGAATTTGACTAGAGACAAACTTAGGTGAAATTGGAAATTTTGACCCAAAATCATAGGCCAACCCCTTCGGAAAAAATCAAAAATGGGGGCCGGCTAGATTTATAATATCCAGATATGGTCAAAATGACCTTGTAAACAATGTACAACATACGAAACATCACTTCCATGTTCATTTTGGCCATACGCACACTTAGAAAAAGTTTAAAATTTTGACCCGAAATCCTTCTGGATAAAAATTCAAAAAACAGCGAGGAAAATTTGTCAGGGCTCCTTGAAACTTCTCAGGCTAAAGAAAAACGCCAAGACAACATCCTCAAAAACATTTCAACAAATTCTAATGAAAAGGGGCAAAGATATTGTAATCTATTTTCGTTTGTTGATAAGCCTACCACAAAGAAAGTAGGCAAGAGAGTTCATACTCTTTTTTGGAGTAAACAGTCGTTTATTCTGTGATAAAATATATCTAAAAGAATTTTAAACGTTTGTAAACAACAAAACAAAATGATTCTGAGAAAATTGCTCAGTTCTAGCAAACGAATTAAGAGTTATGACGTTTTGGAGGAAAATGGTTAATTTGCAAATACCTGTTACCTATAAATGGCTGTAACTCATTTTCCTTTAAAGTTAAAATCATGAAACTTAACAGGAAGGTGGATTGATTCATTACCTAAATTTTAATATCAAAATTGATCGTTGGTAGTCAAAGTGACGTCATCCAGCTTTGATTGACAGATGTCAATTAATATACACAACATTCTTCCTGACAGGGTAAAAAATAGTAATTTTTGAAAAAAGAAATGAATGGATTGTTTAATTGTAAGCACAGCCTGAAAAAATTATTAAAATAAACCTAAAAATGACCGACTCATAAGCTTTTAAAGATGGCTAATGAAATTTTCGAAAAAAATACTAAAGTACCCGAAAAACAAAAATATAAAAATATTTTAAGGCAGAAATAAATATTTTAGACCAATTAGACCAATACAACAAAACTCCCCAAGAGATCGCTTCAAACGCCGCAAGAAATAGGCATATTTACAAAAACGAGGAAGAACATGCATGTTTCTGACACAATCCAAAAATTGTTAAATTTAAGAAAAAACACTCAGAAACAAATAATAATTAACTAAAAACGCATTTCCCGTGAAAAAAGTACGGGTCGCCCTATTTTAAAGGTCTTTTCAGCTTGCGTAAAAAAAGTGCATCACAGGTCAGGAAAATACACGTCCCGCGTCGAAAAAATGCATCCGCGTACGGAAAATGCAAAGTCTTCCGTCAAGAAAATGCACCGCGTCAGGAAAATGCAAAGTCTTCTGTCAGGAAATTACCTATGAAGATAGCCCTAACCCTAACCCTAACCCTAACCCCTAACCCTAACCCTAACCCTAACCCTAACCCTAACCCTAACCCTAACCCTAACCCTAACCCTAACCCTAACCCTAACCGTTAGGGTTAGAGTTAGGGTTAGGGTTAGGGTTAGGGTTAGGGTTAGGGTTAGGGTTAGGGTTAGGGTTAGGGTAAGGGTTAGGGTTAGGGTTAGGGTTAGGGTTAGGGTTCAACCTTAATTTGTTTTCTTTAGGGTGAATCTTTGACGTTTTTTACCCTTTAAGGGTTAAGTCTTTGTAATTTTTACCCTCTTAGGATAAATTCTTTTCAATTTTCACCCTCTAGGGGTGAATTCTTCGCAATTTTTACCCTTTTAGGCGGAATTCTTTGTAATTTTGCCCTTTAAGGGTTAATTCTTTGCATTTTTTTGGCCTTTAAAGATGAATTTTTTGACATTTTTCACCCTTCCATTAGAATCTTTGGAATTTTCACCCCTTAAGGATGGATTCTTTGGAATTTTCACCCCTTAAGGATGGATTCTTTTAAATTTTCACCCTCTAAGGGTGAATTCTTTGCAATTTTTTTCGGTTTAAGGGTGAATTCTTTGCAATTTTTACCTTCCTGAGATTTTTTTCGGTTAAAAGGGCAAAAAATTACTCGTGTAAAGGCCTATAATGCCTAAAAAAAAAAAGTTGGAAAAATGGCCATTTTTGGACCAAAACCATGGGTTAACCCCTTTGGAAAAATGTTAATTTTTTTGACTTTTTGAACTTCTTGCTTTTATAGCTTAGAAAGCCGTTTTTTCGTTCTAGAATATCATAAAAGACATTTTTCTGACCTATATTGCCCAAAAAAAAAAAGTTGGAAAAATGGCCATTTTTGGACTAAAACCATGGGTTAACCCCTTTGGAAAAATGTCAATTTTACGACTTTTTGAACTTGTTGTTTTTATAGCTTAGAAAGGCGTTTTTTCGTTCTAGAATATCATAAAAGACATTTTCCTGACCTATATTGCCTAAAAAAAAAAACTTGGAAAAATGGCCATTTTTGGACCAAAACCATGGGTTAACCCCTTTGGAAAAATGTCAATTTTTCGACTTTTTGAGCTGGTTGTTTTCATAGCTTAGAAAGGCGTTTTTTCGTTCTAGAATATCATAAAAGACATTTTCGTGACCTATATTGCATAAAAAAAAAAGTTGGAAAAATGGCCATTTTTGGACAAAAACCATGGGTTAACCCCTTTGAAAAGATGTCATTTTTTCGACTTTTTTAATTTGTTATTTTTATAGCTTTGAATAGCGTTTTTTCGTTCTAGAATATCATAAAAGACATTTTCCTGACCTATTTTCCCTAAAAAAAAAAAGTTTGAAAAATGGCCATTTTTGGACAAAGTTGACAGGTCTACTAAATTCTACTCTCACAGCCAGCTTGCGGCGCCTGTATCAGCGTTCGTGGGTCGTTTTCCGCCAATTCTATGCTCACTTGTACGGTTCAACCAATCCTCCTTTACCTTTACCCCCTACTTGTATCCCTCTTTTTATTTCTTATCTCTCGTTTCGTAAATTGGCCTGTTCCACCATAAAATCATATCTTTCTGCCATTTCCTATGCACATAAGCTCAAAGGTTTTAATGACCCTACCAAATCTTTTCTAATTGACAAGCTGTTGACAGCTTTGAGCCGTCAACAGCCGTCGGACATTCGTCTGCCAATTACACGGCCCATATTGCACCAGCTGATTCGCTCTCTTACTTTTTCTAACTCTTCGGCATTTCAACGTTCTCTTTTTTCGACGATGTTTCTTGTCGCGTTTTACGGTCTTTTTCGCATAGGAGAGCTGGCGTCCAAGAGCACACGATTTACGCGTTCTGTCGTTCAGTACAGTAATCTAACATTCTTATTTCGTCAAGGCCAAGTGCAGGGGGCAAAGATTACTATTACCGAGTATAAGCATAACGCTAGTCGCAGACCTTTTGACATTTTACTTGCCAAGGATGTCTCTTCCACTTTTTGCCCTGTTACAGCCCTATATCAGTATTGTAATATCAGGGGAACTCGTCCAGGGCCACTTTTTTGTCACGCTGATCAGACCGCCATCTCTGTTCACCAATTCAATGTCGCACTTCAGCAGTGCTTATCTTACTGTGGTCTGGACAGTAGTCGGTACAAGACTCATAGCTTTCGCATTGGCGGCGCGTGCCATGCCGCTGAACAAGGTTATTCTGACGCGCAAATTCGTGCTCTTGGTCGCTGGAAATCCGACGCATTTAAAGTTTATTTGAGGTCGGAAGTTCTTCACGCTAATTAATTGATTTGCCAACGTGTCGAAAGTAGGTCAGACAATTGGGCTGCTACTTGGTGGGCTTAGACAACCATTTTTAACTGACCTTTGAGTTGTTAGTTCCTAATCTTATTCATTCTGCTTTTAGGCCGGCTGAATGGGTCAGTCATTGGGCTGCTATTTGGCTGGCATTAGTTCTCGTTTCGTATGACTTAGTTCGTTCTGTTATTATGCCTTTTTGGTAGGTCAGTCATTGGGCTGCTACTTGGTTGGCATTATTTCTCGTTTCCCTTGTCTTAATGTTAGGCGGTTTTTTAGTACTTTTGTTCTTATGCTGGTTGCGTAGGTCAGTCATTGGGCTGCTACTTGGTTGAAAATTTTTAAGTCCGAATTTTCCTATCGATTATCATCTCTCTAATTTGTACCAGACGTTCAATTTCACGGTTCAGACAAGGGCTGCCGTTTCGTTGACGTCACGTTTAGTATTGACAAATTTTTATTTTCTTCTTCTTCTTCATAGTTTTAAAAGTGTCCAACAATTTTTCGCTTTCCAGCTTTCACGCGAGCTTTGCTTCTTTTTGTGGGGCTTCAGCCACAGTTGTGTGGCTTGTGGCGGATTTTTGTCGCCCCATTTTTTATTCAGTAGGTTAATCGGTTTACATATATCGATGTGTTGTGATTATGTTAGCTTTGATTTCATTAAACCTGCCACAACCGTGGCCAGATTTATCCAACACAGTTGTTTGTTTATATTTTAATTCTGTTCCTTTTCGGAAAGTACGTGACCGGAAATGCAAGCAGAGCTCGCGCAGAGTTGGGCCTTGTTTAGAACACATGCCTTGATATAAAACTAGACATTATGGCAGACATAATGTAATTTATGGCAAGGCATGATACTCACATGTTAACTCGCTAGGTCAGGCTGTACCAGGTACTGCAAATCTAGCCAATTAGGTTATAGGGCGGTGTCAGGGTTAAGTAGGTATATCGAGATATTTTCCCAATAATTCTTCCTTCTCTCCCTCGTCATCAACTCGGTCAGATCTCGAGCAAAATCTTTCCCTCCTCCTTCCCCTTCACCTGCCTGCGGGTTATTATTGTTCACGGTATTTCCTATTTCTTCTTTTTTCCTTTTCTTAAATATTTTGTTTTGTAGTTTGTGGCGGATTTTTGTCGCCCCATTTTTTATTCAGTAGGTTAATCGGTTTACATATATCGATGTGTTGTGATTATGTTAGCTTTGATTTCATTAAACCTGCCACAACCGTGGCCAGATTTATCCAACACAGTTGTTTGTTTATATTTTAATTCTGTTCCTTTTCGGAAAGTACGTGACCGGAAATGCAAGCAGAGCTCGCGCAGAGTTGGGCCTTGTTTAGAACACATGCCTTGATATAAAGGACATTTTCCTGACCTATATTGCCTAAAAAAAAAAAGTTGGAAAAATGGCCATTTTTGGACAAAAACCATGGGTTAACCCCTTTGGAAAAATGTCAATTTTTCGACTCTTCGAAGTTCATGTTGTTATAGCATAGAAAAGCGTTTTTTCGTTCTAGAATATCATAAAAGACATTTTCCTGACCTATATTGCCTAAAAAAAAAAGTTGGAAAAATAGCCATTTTTGGACCAAAACCACTGATTAACCCCTTTGGAGAAATGTCAATTTTTCGACTTTTTGAACTTCTTGTTTTTATAGCTTGGAAAGGCGTTTTTTTGTTCCACAATATCATAAAAGACATTTTCCTGACCTATATTGCCTAAAAAAAAAAGTTGGAAAAATAGCCATTTTTGGACCAAAACCATGGGTTAACCCCTTTGGAAAAATGTCAATTTTTTGACTTTTTGAACTTCTTGTTTTTATAGCTTAGAAAGGCGTTTTTTCGTTCTAGAATATCATAAAAAACATTTTCCTTACCTATATTGCCTAAAAAAAAAAAGTGGTAAAAATGGCCATTTTCGGACCAAAACCATGGGTTAACCCCTTTGGAAAAATGTCAATTTTTCGACTTTTTGAACTTGTTGTTTTTATAGCTTAGAAAGGCGTTTTTTCGTTCCAGAATATCATAAAAGACATTTTCCTGACCTATATTGCCTAAAAAAAAAAGTTGGAAAAATAGCTATTTTTGGACCAAAACCATGGGCTAACACCTTTGGTAAAATGTCAATTTTTCGACTTGTTGAACTTGTTGTTTTTATAGGTTACTAAGGCGTTTTTTCGTTCTAGAATATGATAAAAGAGATTTTCCTGACCTATATTGCCTAAAAAAAAAAGTTGGAAAAATGGCCATTTTTGGACCAAAACCATGGGTTAACCCCTTTGGAAAAATGTCAATTTTTCGACTTTTTGAACTTGTTGTTTTTATAGCTTAGAAAGGCGTTCTTTTGTTCTAGAATATCGTAAAAAACATTTTCCTGACCTATATTGCCTAAAAAAAAAAGTTGAAAAATAGCCATTTTTGGACCAAAACCATGGGTTAACCCCTTTGGAAAAATGTCAATTTTTCGACTTGTTGAACTTGTTGTTTTTATAGGTTACAAAGAACTTTTTTCGTTCTAGAATATCACAAAAGACATTTTCCTAACCTATATTGCCTAAAAACAAAAAAATTGAAAAAATAGCCATTTTTTGACCAAAACCATGGGTTAACCCCTTTGGAAAAAATCTCAATTTTTCGACTTTTTGAACTTGTTGTTTTTATAGCTTAGAAAGGCGTTTTTTCGTTCTAGAATATCATAAAAGACATTTTCCTGACCTATATTGCCCAAAAAAAAAAGTTGGAAAAATTTCCATTTTCGCACCAAAACCATGGGTTAACCCCTTTGGAAAAATGTCAATTTTTCGTCTTTTTGAACTTGTTCTTTTTATAGCATAGAAAGGCGTTTTTTCGTTCTAGAATATCATAAAAGACATTTTTCTGACCTATATAGCCTAAAAAAAAAAGTTCCAAAAATTGCTATTTTTGGACCAAAACCATGGGTTAACCCTTTTGAAAAATGTCAATTGTTTGACTTGTTGAACTTGTTGTTTTTATAGGTTAGAAAGGCGTTTTTTCGTTCTAGAATATCATAAAAGATATTTTCCTGACCTATATTGCATAAAAAAAAAAAGTTGGAAAAATGGCCATTTTTGGACCAAAACCATGGGTTAACCCCTTTGGAAAAATGTCAATTTTTCGACTTTTTGAACTCTTTGTTTTTATAGCTTAGAAAGGCGTTTTTTCCTTCGAGAATATCATAAAAGACATTTTCCTGACCTATATTGCCTAAAAAATGAAAGTTGGAAAAATGGCCATTTTTGGACCAAAACCATGGGTTAACCCCTTTGGAAAAATGTCAATTTTTCGACTTTTTTAACTTGTTGTTTTTATAGCTTAGAAAGGCGTTCTTTCGTTCTAGAATATCATAAAGGACATTTTCCTGACCTATATTGCCTAAAAAAAAAAAGTTGGAAAAATGGCCATTTTTGGACAAAAACCATGCGTTAACCCCTTTGGAAAAATGTCAATTTTTCGACTTTTCGAAGTTCATGTTGTTATAGCATAGAAAGGCGTTTTTTCGTTCTAGAATATCATAAAAGACATTTTCCTGACCTATATTGCCTAAAAAAAAAAGTTGGAAAAATAGCCATTTTTGGACCAAAACCACTGATTAACCCCTTTGGAGAAATGTCAATTTTTCGACTTTTGGAACTTCTTGTTTTTATAGCTTGGAAAGGCGTTTTTTTGTTCTAGAATATCATAAAAGACATTTTCCTGACCTATATTGCCTAAAAAAAAAAAGTTGGAAAAATGGCCATTTTTGGACAAAAACCATGGGTTAACCCATTTGGAAAGATGTCATTTTTTCGTTTTTTTTAATTTGTTATTTTTATAGCTTTGAATAGCGTTTTTTCGTTCTAGAATATCATAAAAGACATTTTCCTGACCTATTTTCCCTAAAAAAAAAAGTTGGAAAAATGGCCATTTTTGGACCAAAACCATTGGTTAACCCCTTTGGAAAAATGTCAATTTTACGATTTTTTGAACTTGTTGTTTTTATAGCTTAGAAAGGCGTTTGTTCGTTCTAGAATATCATAAAAGACATTTTCCTGACCTATATTGCATAAAAAAAAAAAGTTGGAAAAATTGCAATTTTTGGACCAAAACCATGGGTTAACCCGTTTGGAAAAATGTCAATTTTTCGACTTTTTGAACTTCTTGTTTTTATAGCTTAGACAGGCGTTTTTTCCTTCGAGAATATCATAAAAGACATTTTCCTGACCTATATTGCCTAAAAAATAAAAGTTGGAAAAATGGCCATTTTTGGACCAAAACCATGGGTTAACCCCTTTGGAAAAATGTCAATTTTTCGACTTTTTGAACGTCTTGTTTTTATAGCTTAGAAAGGCGTTTTTTCGTTCTAGAATATCATAAAAGACATTTTCCTGACCTATATTGCCTAAAAACACAAAGTTTGAAAAATGGCCATTTTTGGACCAAAACCATGGGTTAACACCTTTGGAAAAATTTCAATTTTTTGACTTTTTCAACTTGCTATTTTTATAGCTTTTAATGGCGTTTTTTCGTGCTAGAATATCATAAAAGACATTTTCCTGACCTATATTGCCTAAAAAACAAAAGTTGGAAAAATGGCCATTTTTGGACCAAAACCATTGGTTAACCCCTTTGGAAAAATGTCAATTTTTGGACTTTTTTAACTTCTTGTTTTTATAGCTTAGAAAGGCGTTTTTTTGTTCTACAATATGAAAAAAGACATTTTCCTGACCTATATTGCCTAAAAAAAAAAAGTTGGAAAAGTGGCCATTTTTTGACCACAACCATGGGTTAACCCCTTTGGAAAAATGTCAATTTTTCGACTTTTCGAAGTTCATGTTGTTATAGCATAGAAAGGCGTTTTTTCGTTCTAGAATATCATAAAAGACATTTTCCTGACCTATATTGCCTAAAAAAAAAAGTTGGAAAAATAGCCATTTTTGGACCAAAACCACTGATTAACCCCTTTGGAGAAATGTCAATTTTTCGACTTTTTGAACTTCTTGTTTTTATAGCTTGGAAAGGCGTTTTTTTGTTCTAGAATATCATAAAAGACATTTTCCTGACCTATATTGCCTAAAAAAAAAAGTTGGAAAAATAGCCATTTTTGGACCAAAACCATGGGTTAACCCCTTTGGAAAAATGTCAATTTTTCGACTTTTTGAACTTGTTGTTTTTATAGCTTAGAAAGGCGTTTTTTCGTTCTAGAATATCATAAAAAACATTTTCCTTACCTATATTGCCTAAAAAAAAAAAGTGGTAAAAATGGCCATTTTTGGACCAAAACCATGGGTTAACCCCTTTGGTAAAATGTCAATTTTTCGACTTTTTGAACTTGTTGTTTTTATAGCTTAGAAAGGCGTTTTTTCGTTCTAGAATATCATAAAAGACATTTTCCTGACCTATATTGCCTAAAAAAAAAAGTTGGAAAAATAGCTATTTTTGGACCAAAACCATGGGTTAATACCTTTGGTAAAATGTCAATTTTTCGACTTGTTGAACTTGTTGTTTTTATAGGTTACTAAGGCGTTTTTTCGTTCTAGAATATGATAAAAGACATTTTCCTGACCTATATTGCCTAAAAAAAAAAGTTGGAAAAATGGCCATTTTTGGACCAAAACCATGGGTTAACCCCCTTGGAAAAATGTCAATTTTTCGACTTTTTGAACTTGTTGTTTTTATAGCTTAGAAAGGCGTTCTTTTGTTCTAGAATATCGTAAAAAACATTTTCCTGACGTATATTGCCTAAAAAAAAAAGTTGAAAAATAGCCATTTTTGTACCAAAACCATGGGTTAACCCCTTTCGAAAAATGTCAATTTTTCGACTTTTCGAACTTCTTTATTTTATAGCTTAGAAAGGCGTTTTTTCGTTCTAGAATATCATAAAAGACATTTTCCTGACCTGTATTGCCTAAAAAAAAAAAATTGGAAAAATGGCCATTTTTGGACCAAAACCATGGGTTAACCCCTTTGGAAAAATGTGAATTTTTCGACTTTTCCAACTTCATGTTTTTATAGCATAGAAAGGAGTTTTTTCGTTCTAGAATATCATAAAAGACATTTTCCTGACCTATATTGCCTAAAAAAAAAAAGTTGGAAAAATGGCCATTTTTGGACAAAAACCATGGGTTAACCCCTTTGGAAAAATGTCAATTTTTCGACTTTTCGAACTTCATGTTTTTATAGCATAGAGAGGCGTTTTTTCGTTCTAGAATATCATAAAAGACATTTTCCTGACCTATATTGCCTAAAAAAAAAAGTTGGAAAAATAGCCATTTTTGGACCAAAACCATGGGTTAACCCCTTCGGAAAAATGTCAATTTTTCGACTTTTTGAACTTTTTGTTTTTATAGCTTACAAAGGCGTTTTTTCGTTCTAGAATATCATAAAAGACATTTTCCTGACTTATATTGCCTAAAAACGAAAACTTGGAAAAATGGCCATTTTTGGACCAGAACGATGGGTTAACCCCTTTTGAAAAATGTCAATTTTTCGACTTTTTGAACTTGTTGTTTTTATAGCTTAGAAAGGCGTTTTTTCGTTCAAGAATATGATAAAAGACATTTTCCTGACCTATAGTGCCTAAAAAAAAGAAGTTGGAAAAATGGCCATTTTTGAACCAAAACCATGGGTTAACCCCTTTGGAAAAATGTCAATTTTTCGACTTTTTGGAACGTCTTGTTTTTATAGCTTAGAAAGGCTTTTTTTCGTTCTAGAATATCATAAAAGACATTTTCCTGACCTATATTGCCTAAAAAAAAAAAAGTTGAAAATTGGCCATTTTTGGACCAAAACCATGGGTTAACCCCTTTGGAAAAATGTCAATTTTTCGACTTTTTAAACTTGTTATTTTTATAGCTTTGAATGACGTTTTTTCGTTCTAGAATATCATAAAAGACATTTTCCTGACCTATATTCTCTAAAAAAAAAAAGTAGGAAAAATGGCCATTTTTGGACCAAACCCATTGGTTAACCCCTTTGGAAAAATGTTAATTTTTGGACTTTTTTAACTTCTTCTTTTTGTAGCTTAGAAAGGCGTTTTTTCCTTCTAGAATATGATAAAAGACATTTTCCTGTTGTTTTTATAGGTTAGAAAGGCGTTTTCTTTGTTCTAGAATATCATAAAAGATATTTTCCTGACCTATATTGCCTAAAAAAAGAAACTTGGAAAAATGGCCATTTTTGGACCAAAACCATGGGTTAACCCCTTTGGAAAAATGTCAGTTTTTCGACTTTTTGAACTTGTTGTTTTTATAGCTTAGAGAGGCGTTTTTTCGTTCTAGAATATCATAAAAGACATTTTCCTGACCTATATTGCGTAAAAAAAAAAGTTGGAAAAATGGCCATTTTTGAACCAAAACCATGGGTTAACCCCTTTGGAAAAATGTCAATTTTTTGACTTGTTGAACTTGTTGTTTTTATAGGTTAGAAAGGCGTTTTTTCGTTCTAGAATATCATAAAAGACATTTTCCTGACCTATATTGCCTAAAAAAACAAAACTTGTAAAAATGGCCATTTTTTGGACCAAAACCATGGGTTAACCCCTTTGGAAAAATGTCAAGTTTTCGACTTTTTGAACTTCTTGTTTTTATAGCTTAGAAAGGCGTTTGTTCGTTCTAGAATATCATAAAAGACATTTTCCTGACCTATATTGCCTAAAAAAAAAAGTTGGAAAAATATCCATTTTTGGACAAAAACCATGGGTTAACACCTTTGGAAAAATGTCAATTTTTCGACTTTTTGAACTTGTTGTTTTTATAGGTTACAAAGAAGTTTTTTCGTTCTAGAATATCATAAAAGACATTTTCCTGACCTATATTGCCTAAAAAAACAAAGTTGAAAAAATGGCCATTTTTGGACCAAAACCATGGGTTAACCCCTTTCGAAAAATGTCAATTTTTCGACTTTTTGAACTTGTTGTTTTTATAGCTTAGAAAGGCGTTTTTTCGTTCTAGAATATCATAAAAGACATTTTCCTGACCTATATTGCCTAAAAAAAAAAGTTGGAAAAATAGCCATTTTTGGACCAAAACCATGGGTTAACCCCTTTGGAAAAATGTCAATTTTTCGACTTGTTGAACTTGTTGTTTTTATAGGTTACAAAGAAGTTTTTTCGTTCTAGAATATCATAAAAGTCATTTTCCTGACCTATATTGCCTAAAAAAAAAAGTTGGAAAAATGGCCATTTTTGGACCAAAACCATCGGTTAACCCCTTTGGAAAAATGTCAATTTTTCTACTTTTTGAACTTCTTGTTTTTATAGCTTAGAAAGGCGTTTTCTCGTTCTAGAATATCATAAAAGACATTTTCCTGACCTATATTGGCTAAAAAAAAAAGTTGGAAAAATGGCCATTTTTGGACAAAGTTGACAGGTCTACTAAATTCTGCTCTCACAGCCAGCTCGCGGCGCCTGTATCAGCGTGCGTGGGTCGTTTTCCGCCAATTCTATGCTCACTTGTACGGTTCAACCAATCCTCCTTTACCTTTACCCCCTACTTGTATCCCTCTTTTTATTTCTTATCTCTCGTTTCGTAAATTGGCCTGTTCCACCATAAAATCATATCTTTCTGCCATTTCCTATGCACATAAGCTCAAAGGTTTTAATGACCCTACCAAATCTTTTCTAATTGACAAGCTGTTGACAGCTTTGAGCCGTCAACAGCCGTCGGACATTCGTCTGCCAATTACACGGCCCATATTGCACCAGCTGATTCGCTCTCTTACTTTTTCTAACTCTTCGGCATTTCAACGTTCTCTTTTTTCGACGATGTTTCTTGTCGCGTTTTACGGTCTTTTTCGCATAGGAGAGCTGGCGTCCAAGAGCACACGATTTACGCGTTCTGTCGTTCAGTACAGTAATCTAACATTCTTATTTCGTCAAGGCCAAGTGCAGGGGGCAAAGATTACTATTACCGAGTATAAGCATAACGCTAGTCGCAGACCTTTTGACATTTTACTTGCCAAGGATGTCTCTTCCACTTTTTGCCCTGTTACAGCCCTATATCAGTATTGTAATATCAGGGGAACTCGTCCAGGGCCACTTTTTTGTCACGCTGATCAGACCGCCATCTCTGTTCACCAATTCAATGTCGCACTTCAGCAGTGCTTATCTTACTGTGGTCTGGACAGTAGTCGGTACAAGACTCATAGCTTTCGCATTGGCGGCGCGTGCCATGCCGCTGAACAAGGTTATTCTGACGCGCAAATTCGTGCTCTTGGTCGCTGGAAATCCGACGCATTTAAAGTTTATTTGAGGTCGGAAGTTCTTCACGCTAATTAATTGATTTGCCAACGTGTCGAAAGTAGGTCAGACAATTGGGCTGCTACTTGGTGGGCTTAGACAACCATTTTTAACTGACCTTTGAGTTGTTAGTTCCTAATCTTATTCATTCTGCTTTTAGGCCGGCTGAATGGGTCAGTCATTGGGCTGCTATTTGGCTGGCATTAGTTCTCGTTTCGTATGACTTAGTTCGTTCTGTTATTATGCCTTTTTGGTAGGTCAGTCATTGGGCTGCTACTTGGTTGGCATTATTTCTCGTTTCCCTTGTCTTAATGTTAGGCGGTTTTTTAGTACTTTTGTTCTTATGCTGGTTGCGTAGGTCAGTCATTGGGCTGCTACTTGGTTGAAAATTTTTAAGTCCGAATTTTCCTATCGATTATCATCTCTCTAATTTGTACCAGACGTTCAATTTCACGGTTCAGACAAGGGCTGCCGTTTCGTTGACGTCACGTTTAGTATTGACAAATTTTTATTTTCTTCTTCTTCTTCATAGTTTTAAAAGTGTCCAACAATTTTTCGCTTTCCAGCTTTCACGCGAGCTTTGCTTCTTTTTGTGGGGCTTCAGCCACAGTTGTGTGGCTTGTGGCGGATTTTTGTCGCCCCATTTTTTATTCAGTAGGTTAATCGGTTTACATATATCGATGTGTTGTGATTATGTTAGCTTTGATTTCATTAAACCTGCCACAACCGTGGCCAGATTTATCCAACACAGTTGTTTGTTTATATTTTAATTCTGTTCCTTTTCGGAAAGTACGTGACCGGAAATGCAAGCAGAGCTCGCGCAGAGTTGGGCCTTGTTTAGAACACATGCCTTGATATAAAACTAGACATTATGGCAGACATAATGTAATTTATGGCAAGGCATGATACTCACATGTTAACTCGCTAGGTCAGGCTGTACCAGGTACTGCAAATCTAGCCAATTAGGTTATAGGGCGGTGTCAGGGTTAAGTAGGTATATCGAGATATTTTCCCAATAATTCTTCCTTCTCTCCCTCGTCATCAACTCGGTCAGATCTCGAGCAAAATCTTTCCCTCCTCCTTCCCCTTCACCTGCCTGCGGGTTATTATTGTTCACGGTATTTCCTATTTCTTCTTTTTTCCTTTTCTTAAATATTTTGTTTTGTAGTTTGTGGCGGATTTTTGTCGCCCCATTTTTTATTCAGTAGGTTAATCGGTTTACATATATCGATGTGTTGTGATTATGTTAGCTTTGATTTCATTAAACCTGCCACAACCGTGGCCAGATTTATCCAACACAGTTGTTTGTTTATATTTTAATTCTGTTCCTTTTCGGAAAGTACGTGACCGGAAATGCAAGCAGAGCTCGCGCAGAGTTGGGCCTTGTTTAGAACACATGCCTTGATATAAAGGACATTTTCCTGACCTATATTGCCTAAAAAAAAAAAGTTGGAAAAATGGCCATTTTTGGACAAAAACCATGGGTTAACCCCTTTGGAAAAATGTCAATTTTTCGACTCTTCAAAGTTCATGTTGTTATAGCATAGAAAAGCGTTTTTTCGTTCTAGAATATCATAAAAGACATTTTCCTGACCTATATTGCCTAAAAAAACAAAGTTTGAAAAATGGCCATTTTTGGACCAAAACCATGGGTTAACCCCTTTGGAAAAATTTCAATTTTTTGACTTTTTCAACTTGCTATTTTTATAGCTTTGAATGGCGTTTTTTCGTTCTAGAATATCATAAAAGACATTTTCCTGACCTATATTGCCTAAAAAACAAAAGTTGGAAAAATGGCCATTTTTGGACCAAAACCGTTGGTTAACCCCTTTGGAAAAATGTCAATTTTTGGACTTTTTTAACTTCTTGTTTTTATAGCTTAGAAAGGAGTTTTTTTGTTCTACAATATGAAAAAAGACATTTTCCTGACCTATATTGCCTAAAAAAAAAAAGTTGGAAAAGTGGCCATTTTTTGACCAAAACCATGGGTTAACCCCTTTGGAAAAATGTCAATTTTTCGACTTTTCGAAGTTCATGTTGTTATAGCATAGAAAGGCGTTTTTTCGTTCTAGAATATCATAAAAGACATTTTCCTGACCTATATTGCCTAAAAAAAAAAGTTGGAAAAATAGCCATTTTTGGACCAAAACCACTGATTAACCCCTTTGGAGAAATGTCAATTTTTCGACTTTTTGAACTTCTTGTTTTTATAGCTTGGAAAGGCGTTTTTTTGTTCTAGAATATCATAAAAGACATTTTCCTGACCTATATTGCCTAAAAAAAAAAGTTGGAAAAATAGCCATTTTTGGACCAAAACCATGGGTTAACCCCTTTGGAAAAATGTCAATTTTTCGACTTTTTGAACTTCTTGTTTTTATAGCTTAGAAAGGCGTTTTTTCGTTCTAGAATATCATAAAAAACATTTTCCTTACCTATATTGCCTAAAAAAAAAAAGTTGGAAAAATGGCCATTTTTGGACAAAAACCATGGGTTAACCCCTTTGGAA
This sequence comes from Porites rus, assembly GCA_964035705.1. Taxonomy (NCBI): domain Eukaryota; kingdom Metazoa; phylum Cnidaria; class Anthozoa; order Scleractinia; family Poritidae; genus Porites; species Porites rus. The sequence goes on along the minus strand of OZ037998.1, from coordinate 34,027,042 downwards.
AAATGTCAATTTTTCGACTCTTCAAAGTTCATGTTGTTATAGCATAGAAAAGCGTTTTTTCGTTCTAGAATATCATAAAAGACATTTTCCTGACCTATATTGCCTAAAAAAAAAAGTTGGAAAAATAGCCATTTTTGGACCAAAACCACTGATTAACCCCTTTGGAGAAATGTCAATTTTTCGACTTTTTGAACTTCTTGTTTTTATAGCTTGGAAAGGCGTTTTTTTGTTCTAGAATATCATAAAAGACATTTTCCTGACCTATATTGCCTAAAAAAAAAAGTTGGAAAAATAGCCATTTTTGGACCAAAACCATGGGTTAACCCCTTTGGAAAAATGTCAATTTTTCGACTTTTTGAACTTGTTGTTTTTATAGCTTAGAAAGGCGTTTTTTCGTTGCAGAATATCATAAAAGACATTTTCCTGACCTATATTGCCTAAAAAAAAAAGTTGGAAAAATAGCTATTTTTGGACCAAAACCATGGGCTAACCCCTTTGGTAAAATGTCAATTTTTCGACTTGTTGAACTTGTTGTTTTTATAGGTTACTAAGGCGTTTTTTCGTTCTAGAATATGATAAAAGAGATTTTCCTGACCTATATTGCCTAAAAAAAAAACTTGGAAAAATGGCCATTTTTGGACCAAAACCATGGGTTAACCCCTTTGGAAAAATGTCAATTTTTCGACTTTTTGAACTTTTTGTTTTTATAGCTTAGAAAGGCGTTTTTTCCTTCGAGAATATCATAAAAGACATTTTCCTGACCTATATTGCCTAAAAAATGAAAGTTGGAAAAATGGCCATTTTTGGACCAAAACCATGGGTTAACCCCTTTGGAAAAATGGCAATTTTTCGACTTGTTGAACTTGTTGTTTTTATAGCTTACAAAGGCGTTTTTTCGTTCTAGAATATCATAAAGGACATTTTCCTGACCTATATTGCTTAAAAAAAAAAAGTTGGAAAAATGGCCATTTTTGGACAAAAACCATGGGTTAACCCCTTTGGAAAAATGTCAATTTTTCGACTTTTCGAAGTTCATGTTGTTATAGCATAGAAAGGCGTTTTTTCGTTCTAGAATATCATAAAAGACATTTTCCTGACCTATATTGCCTAAAAAAAAAAGTTGGAAAAATAGCCATTTTTGGACCAAAACCACTGATTAACCCCTTTGGAGAAATGTCAATTTTTCGACTTTTGGAACTTCTTGTTTTTATAGCTTGGAAAGGCGTTTTTTTGTTCTAGAATATCATAAAAGACATTTTCCTGACCTATATTGCCTAAAAAAAAAAAGTTGGAAAAATGGCCATTTTTGGACCAAAACCATGGGTTAACCCCTTTGGAAAGATGTCATTTTTTCGACTTTTTTAATTTGTTATTTTTATAGCTTTGAATAGCGTTTCTTCGTTCTAGAATATCATAAAACACATTTTCCTGACCTATTTTCCCTAAAAAAAAAAAGTTGGAAAAATGGCCATTTTTGGACGAAAACCATTGGTTAACCCCTTTGGAAAAATGTCAATTTTTCGACTTTTTGAACTTGTTGTTTTTATAGCTTAGAAAGGCGTTTTTTCGTTCTAGAATATCATAAAAGACATTTTCCTGACCTATATTGCCTAAAAAAACAAAGTTTGAAAAATGGCCATTTTTGGACCAAAACCATGGGTTAACCCCTTTGGAAAAATTTCAATTTTTTGACTTTTTCAACTTGCTATTTTTATAGCTTTGAATGGCGTTTTTTCGTTCTAGAATATCATAAAAGACATTTTCCTGACCTATATTGCCTAAAAAACAAAAGTTGGAAAAATGGCCATTTTTGGACCAAAACCGTTGGTTAACCCCTTTGGAAAAATGTCAATTTTTGGACTTTTTTAACTTCTTGTTTTTATAGCTTAGAAAGGAGTTTTTTTGTTCTACAATATGAAAAAAGACATTTTCCTGACCTATATTGCCTAAAAAAAAAAAGTTGGAAAAGTGGCCATTTTTTGACCAAAACCATGGGTTAACCCCTTTGGAAAAATGTCAATTTTTCGACTTTTCGAAGTTCATGTTGTTATAGCATAGAAAGGCGTTTTTTCGTTCTAGAATATCATAAAAGACATTTTCCTGACCTATATTGCCTAAAAAAAAAAGTTGGAAAAATAGCCATTTTTGGACCAAAACCACTGATTAACCCCTTTGGAGAAATGTCAATTTTTCGACTTTTTGAACTTCTTGTTTTTATAGCTTGGAAAGGCGTTTTTTTGTTCTAGAATATCATAAAAGACATTTTCCTGACCTATATTGCCTAAAAAAAAAAGTTGGAAAAATAGCCATTTTTGGACCAAAACCATGGGTTAACCCCTTTGGAAAAATGTCAATTTTTCGACTTTTTGAACTTGTTGTTTTTATAGCTTAGAAAGGCGTTTTTTCGTTCTAGAATATCATAAAAAACATTTTCCTTACCTATATTGCCTAAAAAAAAAAAGTGGTAAAAATGGCCATTTTTGGACCAAAACCATGGGTTAACCCCTTTGGTAAAATGTCAATTTTTCGACTTTTTGAACTTGTTGTTTTTATAGCTTAGAAAGGCGTTTTTTCGTTCTAGAATATCATAAAAGACATTTTCCTGACCTATATTGCCTAAAAAAAAAAGTTGGAAAAATAGCTATTTTTGGACCAAAACCATGGGTTACCTTTAGTTACCTTTGGTTACCTTTGGTAAAATGTCAATTTTTCGACTTGTTGAACTTGTTGTTTTTATAGGTTACTAAGGCGTTTTTTCGTTCTAGAATATGATAAAAGACATTTTCCTGACACATATTGCCTAAAAAAAAAAGTTGGAAAAATGGCCATTTTTGGACAAAAACCATGGGTTAACCCCTTTGGAAAAATGTCAATTTTTCGACTTTTCGAAGTTCATGTTGTTATAGCATAGAAAGGCGTTTTTTCGTTCTAGAATATCATAAAAGACATTTTCCTGACCTATATTGCCTAAAAAAAAAAGTTGGAAAAATAGCCATTTTTGGACCAAAACCACTGATTGACCCCTTTGGAGAAATGTCAATTTTTCGACTTTTTGAACTTCTTGTTTTTATAGCTTGGAAAGGCGTTTTTTTGTTCTAGAATATCATAAAAGACATTTTCGTGACCTATATTGCCTAAAAAAAAAAAGTTGGAAAAATGGTCATTTTTGGACAAAAACCATGGGTTAACCCATTTGGAAAGATGTCATTTTTTCGACTTTTTTAATTTGTTATTTTTATAGCTTTGAATAGCGTTTTTCCGTTCTAGAATATCATAAAAGACATTTTCCTGACCTATTTTCCCTAAAAAAAAAAACTTGGAAAAATGGCCATTTTTGGACCAAAACCATTGGTTAACCCCTTTGGAAAAATGTCAATTTTACGACTTTTTGAACTTGTTGTTTTTATAGCTTAGAAAGGCGTTTGTTCGTTCTAGAATATCATAAAAGACATTTTCCTGACCTATATTGCATAAAAAAAAAAAGTTGGAAAAATTGCAATTTTAGGACCAAAACCATGGGTTAACCCGTTTGGAAAAATGTCAATTTTTCGACTTTTTGAACTTCTTGTTTTTATAGCTTAGAAAGGCGTTTTTTCCTTCGAGAATATCATAAAAGACATTTTCCTGACCTATATTGCCTAAAAAAAAAAAGTTGGAAAAATGGCCATTTTTGGACCAAAACCATTGGTTAACCCCTTTGAAAAATGTCAATTTTTCGACTTTTTGAACTTCTTGTTTTTATAGCTTTGAAAGGCGTTTTTTCGTTCTAGAATATGATAAAAGACATTTTCCTGACCTATATAGCCTAAAAAAAAACTTGGAAAAATGGCCATTTTTGGAGTAAAACCATGGGTTAACCTCTTTGGAAAAACGTCATTTTTTCGCCTTTTCGAACTTCATGTTTTTATAGCATAGAAAGGCGTTTTTTCGTTCTAGAATATCATAAAGGACATTTTCCTGACCTATATTGCCTAAAAAAAAAAAGTTGCAAAAATGGCCATTTTTGGACAAAAACCATGGGTTAACCCGTTTGGAAAAATGTCAATTTTTCGACTTTTCGAAGTTCATGTTGTTATAGCATAGAAAGGCGTTTTTTCGTTCTAGAATATCATAAAAGACATTTTCCTGACCTATATTGCCAAAAAAAAAAAAGTTGGAAAAATAGCCATTTTTGGACCAAAACCACTGATTAACCCCTTTGGAGAAATGTCAATTTTTCGACTTTTTGAACTTCTTGTTTTTATAGCTTGGAAAGGCGTTTTTTTGTTCTAGAATATCATAAAAGACATTTTCCTGACCTATATTGCCTAAAAAAAAAAGTTGGAAAAATAGCCATTTTTGGACCAAAACCATGAGTTAACCCCTTTGGAAAAATGTCAATTTTTCGACTTTTTGAACTTCTTGTTTTTATAGCTTAGAAAGGCGTTTTTTCGTTCTAGAATATCATAAAAAACATTTTCCTTACCTATATTGCCTAAAAAAAAAAAGTGGTAAAAATGGCCATTTTTGGACCAAAACCATGGGTTAACCCCTTTGGTAAAATGTCAATTTTTCGACTTTTTGAACTTGTTGTTTTTATAGCTTAGAAAGGCGTTTTTTCGTTCTAGAATATCATAAAAGACATTTTCCTGACCTATATTGCCTAAAAAAAAAAGTTGGAAAAATAGCTATTTTTGGACCATAACCATGGGTTAACCCCTTTGGTATAATGTCAATTTTTCGACTTGTTGAACTTGTTGTTTTTATAGGTTACTAAGGCGTTTTTTCGTTCTAGAATATGATAAAAGACATTTTCCTGACCTATATTGCCTAAAAAAAAAAGTTGGAAAAATGGCCATTTTTGGACCAAAACCATGGGTTAACCCCTTTGGAAAAATGTCAATTTTTCGACTTTTTGAACTTGTTGTTTTTATAGCTTAGAAAGGCGTTCTTTTGTTCTATAATATCGTAAAAAACATTTTCCTGACCTATATTGCCTAAAAAAAAAAGTTGAAAAATAGCCATTTTTGGACCAAAACCATGGGTTAACCCCTTTCGAAAAATGTCAATTTTTCGACTTTTTGAACTTGTTGTTTTTATAGCTTAGAAAGGCGTTTTTTCGTTCTAGAATATCATAAAAGACATTTTCCTGACCTGTATTGCCTAAAAAAAAAAAATTGGAAAAATGGCCATTTTTGGACCAAAACCATGGGTTAACCCCTTTGGAAAAATGTCAATTTTTCGACTTTTTGAACTTTTTGTTTTTATAGAATAGAAAGGCGTTTTTTCGTTCTAGAATATCATAAAAGACATTTTCCTGACCTATATTGCCTAAAAAAAAAAGTTTGAAAAATGGCCATTTTTGGACCACAACCATGGGTTAACCCCTTTTGAAAAATCTCAATTTTTCGACTTCTCCAACTTCATGTTTTTATAGCATAGAAAGGAGTTTTTTCGTTCTAGAATGTCATAAAAGACATTTTCCTGACCTATATTGCCTAAAAAAAAAAGTTGGAAAAATGGCCATTTTTGGACAAAAACCATGGGTTAACCCCTTCGGAAAAATGTCAATTTTTCGACTTTTCGAACTTCATGTTTTTATAGCATAGAGAGGCGTTTTTTCGTTCTAGAATATCATAAAAGACATTTTCCTGACCTATATTGCCTAAAAAAAAAAGTTGGAAAAATGGCCATTTTTGGACCAAAACCATCGGTTAACCCCTTCGGAAAAATGTCAATTTTTCGACTTTTTGAACTTTTTGTTTTTATAGCTTACAAAGGCGTTTTTTCGTTCTAGAATATCATAAAAGACATTTTCCGGACTTATATTGCCTAAAAACGAAAACTTGGAAAAATGGCCATTTTTGGACCAGAACGATGGGTTAACCCCTTTTGAAAAATGTCAATTTTTCGACTTTTTGAACTTGTTGTTTTTATAGCTTAGAAAGGCGTTTTTTCTTTCAAGAATATGATAAAAGAGATTTTCCTGACCTATAGTGCCTAAAAAAAAGAAGTTGGAAAAATGGCCATTTTTGGACCAAAACCATGGGTTAACCCCTTTGGAAAAATCTCAATTTTTCGACTTTTTGGAACGTCTTGTTTTTATAGCTTAGAAAGGCTTTTTTTCGTTCTAGAATATCATAAAAGACATTTTCCTGACCTATATTGCCTAAAAAAAAAAAAGTTGAAAATTGGCCATTTTTCGACCAAAACCATGGGTTAACCCCTTTGGAAAAAAGTCAATTTTTTGACTTTTTCAACTTGTTATTTTTATAGCTTTGAATGACGTTTTTTCGTTCTAGAATATCATAAAAGACATTTTCCTGCCCTATATTCCCTAAAAAAAAAAAGTTGGAAAAATGGCCATTTTTGGACCAAAACCATTGGTTAACCCCTTTGGAAAAATGTTAATTTTTGGACTTTTTTAACTTCTTCTTTTTGTAGCTTAGAAAGGCGTTTTTTCCTTCTAGAATATGATAAAAGACATTTTCCTTTTGTTTTTATAGGTTAGAAAGGCGTTTTCTTTGTTCTAGAATATCATAAAAGACATTTTCCTGACCTATATTGCTTAAAAAAAGAAACTTGGAAAAATGGCCATTTTTGGACCAAAACCATGGGTTAACCCCTTTGGAAAAATGTCAATTTTTCGACTTTTTGAACTTGTTGTTTTCATAGCTTAGAAAGGCGTTTTTTCGTTCTAGAATATCATAAAAGACATTTTCCTGACCTATATTGCATAAAAAAAAAGTTGGAAAAATGGCCATTTTTGGACAAAAACCATGGGTTAACCCCTTCTAAAAAATGTCAATTATTCGACTTTTTGAACTTTTTGTTTTTATAGCTTAGAAAGGCGTTTTTTCGTTCTAGAATATCATAACAGACATTTTCCTGTCCTATATTGCCTAAAAAAAAAAGTTGGAAAAATGACCATTTCTGAACCAAAACCATGCGTTAACCCCTTTGGAAAAATGTCAATTTTTCGACTTTTTGAATTTGTTATTTTTAGAGCTTTGAATGGCGTTTTTTCGTTCTAGAATATCATAAACGACATTTTCCTGACCTATATTGCCTAAAAAAAAAAAGTTGGATAAAAGGCCATTTTTGGACCAAAACCATGGGTTAACCCCTTTGGAAAAATGTCAATTTTTCGACTTTTTGAACTTCTTGTTTTTATAGCTTAGAAAGGCGTTTGTTCGTTCTAGAATACCATAAAAGACATTTTTCTAACCTATATGTCCTAAAAAAAAAAAGTTGGAAAAATGGTCATTTTTGGACCAAAACCATGGTTTAACCCCTTTGGAAAAAGGTCAATTTTTCGACTTTTTGAACTTCTTGTTTTTATAGGTTAGAAAGGCGTTTTTTCGTTCTAGAATATCATAAAAGACATTTTCCTGACCTATATTGCCTAAAAAAAAAAGTTGAAAAATGGCCATTTTTGGACCAAAACCATGGTTTAACCCCTTTGGAAAAATGTCAATTTTTCGACTTTTTGAACTTCTTGTTTTTATAGCTTAGAAAGGCGTTTGTTCGTTCTAGAATATCATAAAAGACATTTTTCTAACCTATATGTCCTAAAAAAAAAAAGTTGGAAAAATTGCCATTTTTGGACCAAAACCATGGTTTAACCCCTTTGGAAAAATGTCCATTTTTCGACTTTTTGAACTTGTTGTTTTTATAGCTTAGAGAGGCGTTTTTTCGTTCTAGAATATCATAAAAGACATTTTCCTGACCTATATTGCCTAAAAAGAAAAACCTGGAAAAATGGCCATTTTTGGACCAAAACCATGGGTTAACCCCTTTGGAAAAATGTTAATTTTTGGACTTTTTTATCTTCTTCTTTTTGTAGCTTAGAAAGGCGTTTTTTCCTTCTAGAATATGATAAAAGACATTTTCCTGTTGTTTTTATAGGTTACAAAGGCGTTTTCTTTGTTCTAGAATATCATAAAAGACATTTTCCTGACCTATATTGCCTAAAAAAAGAAACTTGGAAAAATGGCCATTTTTGGACCAAAACCATGGGTTAATCCCTTTGGAAAAATGTCAATTTTTCGACTTTTTGAACTTGTTGTTTTCATAGCTTAGAAAGGCGTTTTTTCGTTCTAGAATATCATAAAAGACGTTTTCCTTACCTGTATTGCCTAAAAAAAAAGAATTGGAAAAATTGCCATTTTTGGACAAAAACCATGGGATAACCCCTTTGGAAAAATGGCAATTTTTCGACTTTTCGGACTTCACGTTTTTATAGCATAGAAAGGCGTTTTGTCGTTCTAGAATATCATAAAAGACATTTTCCTGACCTATATTGCCTAAAAAAAAAAAGTTGGAAAAATGGCCATTTTTGGACCAAAACCATGGGTTAACCCGTTTGGAAAAATGTCAATTTTTCGACTTTTTAAACTTCTTGTTTTTGTAGCTTAAAAAGGCCTTTTTTCGTTCTAGAATATCATAAAAAACATTTTCCTGACCTATATATCCTAAAAAAAGAAAGTTGGAAAAATGGCCATTTTTCGACCAAACCATGGGTTAACCCCTTCGGAAAAATGTCAATTTTTCGACTTTTTGAACTTCTTGTTTTTATAGCTTTGAAAGGCGTTTTTTCGTTCTAGAATATCATAAAAGACATTTTCCTGACCTATATTGCCTAAAAACAAAAACCTGGAAAAATGGCCATTTTTGGACCAAAACCATGGGTTAACCCCTTTGGAAAAATGTTAATTTTTGGACTTTTTTATCTTCTTCTTTTTGTAGCTTAGAAAGGCGTTTTTTCCTTCTAGAATATGATAAAAGACATTTTCCTGTTGTTTTTATAGGTTACAAAGGCGTTTTCTTTGTTCTAGAATATCATAAAAGACATTTTCCTGACCTATATTGCCTAAAAAAAGAAACTTGGAAAAATGGCCATTTTTGGACCAAAACCATGGGTTAATCCCTTTGGAAAAATGTCAATTTTTCGACTTTTTGAACTTGTTCTTTTTATAGCTTAGAGAGGCGTTTTTTCGTTCTAGAATATCATAAAAGAAATTTTCCTGACCTATATTGCGTAAAAAAAAAAGTTGGAAATATTGCCATTTTTGGACCAAAACCATGGTTAACTCCTTTGGAAAAATGTCAATTTTTCGACTTGTTGAACTTGTTGTTTTTATAGGTTAGAAAGGCGTCTTTTCGTTCTAGAATATCGTAAAAGACATTTTCCTGACCTATATTGCCTAAAAAAACAAAACTTGTAAAAATGGCCATTTTTGGACCAAAACCATGGGTTAACCCCTTTGGAAAAATGTCAATTATTCGACTTTTTGAACTTGTTGTTTTTATAGCTTAGAAAGGCGTTTTTTCGTTCTAGAATATCATAAAAGACATTTTCGTGACCTATATTGCCTAAAACAAAAACCTGGAAAAATAGCCATTTTTGGACAAAAACCATGGGTTAACACCTTTGGAAAAATGTCAATTTTTCGACTTTTTGAACTTCTTGTTTTTATAGGTTACAAAGAAGTTTTTTCGTTCTAGAATATCATAAAAGACATTTTCCTGACCTATATTGCCTAAAAAAAAAACTTCGAAAAATAGCCATTTTTGGACCAAAACCATGGGTTAACCCCTTTGGAAAAATGTCAATTTTTCGACTTGTTGAACTTGTTGTTTTTATAGGTTACAAAGAAGTTTTTTCGTTCTAGAATATCATAAAAGACATTTTCCTGACCTATATTGCCTAAAAAAAAAAGTTTAAAAAATGGCCATTTTTGGACCAAAACCATGGGTTAACCCCTTTCGAAAAATGTCAATTTTTCGACTTTTTGAACTTGTTGTTTTTATAGCTTAGAAAGGCGTTTTTTCGTTCTAGAATATGATAAAAGACATTTTCCTGACCTATATAGCCTAAAAAAAAACTTGGAAAAATGGCCATTTTTGGAGTAAAACCATGGGTTAACCTCTTTGGAAAAATGTCATTTTTTCGCCTTTTCGAACTTCATGTTTTTATAGCATAGAAAGTCGTTTTTTCGTTCTACAATATCATAAAAGACATTTTCCTGACCTATATCGCCAAAAAAAAAAAGTTTGAAAAATAGCCATTTTTGGACCAAAACCACTGATTAACCCCTTTGGAGAAATGTCAATTTTTCGACTTTTTGAACTTCCTTTTTTTATAGCTTGGAAAGGCGTTTGTTTGTTCTAGAATATCATAAAAGACATTTTCCTGACCTATATTGCCTAAAAAAAAAAAGTTGGAAAAATGGCCATTTTTGGACCAAAACCATGGGTTAACCCGTTTGGAAAAATGTCAATTTTTCGACTTTTTAAACTTCTTGTTTTTGTAGCTTAGAAAGGCCTTTTTTCGTTCTAGAATATCATAAAAAACATTTTCCTGACCTATATTGCCTAAAAAAAGAAATGGAAAAATGGCCATTTTTCGACCAAACCATGGGTTAACCCCTTTTGAAAAATGTCAATTTTTCGACTTTTAGAACTTCTTGTTTTTATAGCTTTGAAAGGCGTTTTTTCGTTCTAGAATATGATAAAAGACATTTTCCTGACCTATATTGCCTAAAAAAAAAAGTTGGAAAAACGGCCATTTTTGGACCAAAACCATGGGTTAACCCCTTTGGAAAAATGTCAATTTTTCGACTTTTTGAACTTGTTGTTTTTATAGCTTAGAAAGGCGTTTTTTCGTTCTAGAATATCATAAAAGACATTTTCCTGACCTATATAGCCTAAAAAAAAACTTGGAAAAATGGCCATTTTTGGAGTAAAACCATGGGTTAACCTCTTTGGAAAAACGTCATTTTTTCGCCTTTTCGAACTTCATGTTTTTATAGCATAGAAAGGCGTTTTTTCGTTCTAGAATATCATAAAGGACATTTTCCTGACCTATATTGCCTAAAAAAAAAAAGTTGCAAAAATGGCCATTTTTGGACAAAAACCATGGGTTAACCCCTTTGGAAAAATGTCAATTTTTCGACTTTTCGAAGTTCATGTTGTTATAGCATAGAAAGGCGTTTTTTCGTTCTAGAATATCATAAAAGACATTTTCCTGACCTATATTGCCAAAAAAAATAAAGTTGGAAGAATAGCCATTTTTGGACCAAAACCACTGATTAACCCCTTTGGAGAAATGTCAATTTTTCGACTTTTTGAACTTCTTGTTTTTATAGCTTGGAAAGGCGTTTTTTTGTTCTAGAATATCATAAAAGACATTTTCCTGACCTATATTGCCTAAAAAAAAAAGTTGGAAAAATAGCCATTTTTGGACCAAAACCATGAGTTAACCCCTTTGGAAAAATGTCAATTTTTCGACTTTTTGAACTTCTTGTTTTTATAGCTTAGAAATGCGTTTTTTCGTTCTAGAATATCATAAAAAACATTTTCCTTACCTATATTGCCTAAAAAAAAAAAGTGGTAAAAATGGCCATTTTTGGACCAAAATCATGGGTTAACCCCTTTGGTAAAATGTCAATTTTTCGACTTTTTGAACTTGTTGTTTTTATAGCTTAGAAAGGCGTTTTTTCGTTCTAGAATATCATAAAAGACATTTTCCTGACCTATATTGCCTAAAAAAAAAAGTTGGAAAAATAGCTATTTTTGGACCATAACCATGGGTTAACACCTTTGGTAAAATGTCAATTTTTCGACTTGTTGAACTTGTTGTTTTTATAGGTTACTAAGGCGTTTTTTCGTTCTAGAATATGATAAAAGACATTTTCCTGACCTATATTGCCTAAAAAAAAAAGTTGGAAAAATGGCCATTTTTGGACCAAAACCATGGGTTAACCCCTTTGGAAAAATGTCAATTTTTCGACTTTTTGAACTTCTTGTTTTTATAGCTTAGAAAGGCGTTTTTTCGTTCTAGAATATCATAAAAGACATTTTCCTGACCTGTATTGCCTAAAAAAAAAAAATTGGAAAAATGGCCATTTTTGGACCAAAACCATGGGTTAACCCCTTTGGAAAAATGTCAATTTTTCGACTTTTTGAACTTTTTGTTTTTATAGAATAGAAAGGCGTTTTTTCGTTCTAGAATATCATAAAAGACATTTTCCTGACCTATATTGCCTAAAAAAAAAAGTTTGAAAAATGGCCATTTTTGGACCACAACCATGGGTTAACCCCTTTTGAAAAATCTCAATTTTTCGACTTCTCCAACTTCATGTTTTTATAGCATAGAAAGGAGTTTTTTCGTTCTAGAATGTCATAAAAGACATTTTCCTGACCTATATTGCCTAAAAAAAAAAGTTGGAAAAATGGCCATTTTTGGACAAAAACCATGGGTTAACCCCTTCGGAAAAATGTCAATTTTTCGACTTTTCGAACTTCATGTTTTTATAGCATAGAGAGGCGTTTTTTCGTTCTAGAATATCATAAAAGACATTTTCCTGACCTATATTGCCTAAAAAAAAAAGTTGGAAAAATGGCCATTTTTGGACCAAAACCATCGGTTAACCCCTTCGGAAAAATGTCAATTTTTCGACTTTTTGAACTTCTTGTTTTTATAGCTTACAAAGGCGTTTTTTCGTTCTAGAATATCATAAAAGACATTTTCCGGACTTATATTGCCTAAAAACGAAAACTTGGAAAAATGGCCATTTTTGGACCAGAACGATGGGTTAACCCCTTTTGAAAAATGTGAATTTTTCGACTTTTTGAACTTGTTGTTTTTATAGCTTAGAAAGGCGTTTTTTCTTTCAAGAATATGATAAAAGAGATTTTCCTGACCTATAGTGCCTAAAAAAAAGAAGTTGGAAAAATGGCCATTTTTGGACCAAAACCATGGGTTAACCCCTTTGGAAAAATCTCAATTTTTCGACTTTTTGGAACGTCTTGTTTTTATAGCTTAGAAAGGCTTTTTTTCGTTCTAGAATATCATAAAAGACATTTTCCTGACCTATATTGCCTAAAAAAAAAAAAGTTGAAAATTGGCCATTTTTCGACCAAAACCATGGGTTAACCCCTTTGGAAAAAAGTCAATTTTTTGACTTTTTCAACTTGTTATTTTTATAGCTTTGAATGACGTTTTTTCGTTCTACAATATCATAAAAGACATTTTCCTGACCTATATTCCCTAAAAAAAAAAAGTTGGAAAAATGGCCATTTTTGGACCAAAACCATTGGTTAACCCCTTTGGAAAAATGTTAATTTTTGGACTTTTTTAACTTCTTCTTTTTGTAGCTTAGAAAGGCGTTTTTTCCTTCTAGAATATGATAAAAGACATTTTCCTTTTGTTTTTATAGGTTAGAAAGGCGTTTTCTTTGTTCTAGAATATCATAAAAGACATTTTCCTGACCTATATTGCTTAAAAAAAGAAACTTGGAAAAATGGCCATTTTTGGACCAAAACCATGGGTTAACCCCTTTGGAAAAATGTCAATTTTTCGACTTTTTGAACTTGTTGTTTTCATAGCTTAGAAAGGCGTTTTTTCGTTCTAGAATATAATAAAAGACATTTTCCTGACCTATATTACATAAAAAAAAAGTTGGAAAAATGGCCATTTTTGGACAAAAACCATGGGTTAACCCCTTCTAAAAAATGTCAATTATTCGACTTTTTGAACTTTATGTTTTTATAGCTTAGAAAGGCGTTTTTTCGTTCTAGAATATCATAACAGACATTTTCCTGTCCTATATTGCCTAAAAAAAAAAGTTGGAAAAATGACCATTTCTGAACCAAAACCATGCGTTAACCCCTTTGGAAAAATGTCAATTTTTCCACTTTTTGAATTTGTTATTTTTAGAGCTTTGAATGGCGTTTTTTCGTTCTAGAATATCATAAACGACATTTTCCTGACCTATATTGCCTAAAAAAAAAAAGTTGGATAAAAGGCCATTTTTGGACCAAAACCATGGGTTAACCCCTTTGGAAAAATGTCAATTTTTCGACTTTTTGAACTTCTTGTTTTTATAGCTTAGAAAGGCGTTTGTTCGTTCTAGAATATCATAAAAGACATTTTTCTAACCTATATGTCCTAAAAAAAAAAAGTTGGAAAAATGGCCATTTTTGGACCAAAACCATGGTTTAACCCCTTTGGAAAAAGGTCAATTTTTCGACTTTTTGAACTTCTTGTTTTTATAGGTTAGAAAGGCGTTTTTTCGTTCTAGAATATCATAAAAGACATTTTCATGACCTATATTGCCTAAAAAAAAAAGTTGAAAAATGGCCATTTTTGGACCAAAACCATGGTTTAACCCCTTTGGAAAAATGTCAATTTTTCGACTTTTTGAACTTCTTGTTTTTATAGCCTAGAAAGGCGTTTTTTCGTTCTAGAATATCATAAAAAACATTTTCCTGACCTATATTGCCTAAGAAAAAAAACTTGTAAAAATGGCCTTTTTTGACCAAAACCATGGGTTAACCCCTTTGGAAAAATGTCAATTTTTTGCCTTTTGGAACTTGTTGTTTTTATAGCTTAGAAAGGCGTTTCTTCGTTGTAGAATATGATAAAAGGCATTTTCCTGACCTATATTGCCTAAAAAAAAAAGTTGGAAAAATAGCGAGTTTTGGACCAAAACCATGGGTTAACCCCTTTGGAAAAATGTTAATTTTTGACTTTTTGAACTTGTTGTTTTTATTGCTTAGAAAGGCGTTTTTTCGTTCCAGAATATCATAAAAGACATTTTCCTGACCTATATTGCCTAAAAAAAAAAACTTGGAAAAAGTTCCATTTTTTGACCAAAACCAGGGGTTAACCCCTTTGGGAAAATGTCAATTTTTCGACTTTTTGAACTTCTATTTTTTATAGCTTAGAAAGGCGTTTTTTCGTTCTAGAATATCATAAAAAAGATTTTCCTGACCTATATTGCCTAAAAAAAGAAAGTTGGAAAAATGGCCATTTTTGGACCAAAAGCATGGGTTAACCCCTTTGGAAAAATGTCAATTTTTCGACTTTTTGAACTTGTTGTTTTCATAGCTTAGAAAGGCGTTTTTTCCTTGTAGAATATCATAAAAGACGTTTTCCTGACCTGTATTGCCTTAAAAAAAAGAATTGGAAAAATTGCCATTTTTGGACAAAAACCATGGGTTAATCCCTTTGCAAAAATGTCAATTTTTCGACTTTTCGAACTTCACGTTTTTATAGCATAGAAAGGCGTTTTGTCGTTCTAGAATATAATAAAAGATATTTTCCTGACCTATATTGCCTAAAAAAAAAAAGTTGGATAAAAGGCCATTTCGGGACCAAAACCATGCGTTAACTCGTTTGGAAAAATGTCAATTTTTCGACTTTTTGAACTTGTTGGTTTCAAAGCTTAGAAAGGCGTTTTTTCGTTCTAGAATATCATTAAACACATTTTCCTGACCTATATTGCCTAAAAAAAAAAAGTTGGAAAAAAATCCATTTTTGGACGAAAACCATGGGTTAACCCCTTTGGAAAAATGTCAATTTTACGAGTTTATGAACTTTTTGTTTTTATAGCTTAGAAAGGCGTTTTTTCGTTCTAGAATATCATAAAAGACATTTTCCAGACCTTTATTGCTTAAAAAAAAAAAGTTGAAAAAATGGCCATTTTTGGACCAAAACCGTGGGTTAACCCCTTTCGAAAAATCTCAATTTTTCGACTGTTTGAACTTGTTGTTTTTATAGCTTAGAAAGGCGTTTTTTCGTTCTAGAATATCATAAAAGACATTTTCCTGACCGATATTACCTAAAAAAAAAAACTTGGAAAAATGGCCATTTTTGGACCAAAACCATGGGTTAACCCCCTTGGAAAAATGTCAATTTTTCCACTTTTTGAACTTGTCTTGTTTATAGCTTAGAAAGGCGTTTTTTCGTTTTAGAATATCATAAAATAGATTTTCCTGACCTATATTGCCTAAAAAAAAAGGTTGGAAAAATGGCCATTTTAGGACCAAGACCCCTTTGGAAAAAACGTCAATTTTTCGACTTTATGAACTTGTTCTTTTTATAGCTTAGACAGGCGTTTTTTCGTTCTACAATATCATAAAAGACATTTTCCTGACCTGTATTGCCTAAAAAAAAAAACTTGGAAAAACGGCCATTTTTGGACCGAAACCATGGGTTAACCCCTTTGGAAAAATGTCAATTTTTCCACTTTTTGAACTTCTCTTTTTTATAGCTTAGAAAGGCGTTTTTTCATTCTAGAATATCATAAAGAACATTTTCCTGACCTATATTACCTAAAAAAAAAAGTTGGAAAAATGGCCATTTTTGGACCAAAACCATGGGTTAACCCCTTTGGAAAAATGTCAATTTTTCGACTTTTTGAACTTCTCTTTTTTATAGCTTAGAAAGGCGCTTTTTCGTTCTAGAATATCATAAAATACATTTTCCTGACCTATATTTTCTAAAAATCAAAAGTTGGAAAAATTGCCATTTTTAGACAAAAACCATGGGTTAACCCCTTTGGAAAAATGCCAATTTTTTTACTTTTTGAACTTCTTGTTTTTATAGCTTAGAAAGGCGTTTTTTCGTTCTAGAATATCATAAAAGACATTTTCCTGACGTATATTGCCTAAAAAAAAAATTTGGAAAAATTGCCATTTTCAGACAAAAACCAAGGGTTAACTCCTTTGGAAAAATGTGTATTTTTCGACTTTTCGAACTTCATATTTTTATAGCATAGAAAGGCGTTTTTTCGTTCTAGAATATCATAAAAGACATTTTCCTGACCTATATTACCTAAAAAAAAAAAGTTGGAAAAATGGCCATTTTTGGACCAAAACCATGGGTTAACCCCTTTCGAAAAATGTCAATTTTCGACTTTTTGAACTTGTTGTTTTTATAGCTTAGAAAGGCGTTTTTTCGTTCTAGAATATCATAAAAGACATTTTCCTGACCTATATCGCCTAAAAAAAAAAACTTGGAAAATTGGCCATTTTTGGACCAAAACCATGGGTTAACCTCTTTGGAAAAATGTCAATTTTTCGACTTTTTGAACTTCTCTTTTTTATAGCTTAGAAAGGCGTTTTTTCGTTCTAGAATATCATAAAAGAGATTTTTCTGACCTATATTGCCTAAAAAAAAAAGGTTGCAAAAGTGGCCATTTTTGGACCAACACCCCTTTGGAAAAAACGTCAATTTTTCGACTTTTTGAACTTGTTGTTTTTATAGCTTAGAAAGGCGTTTTTTCGTTCTAGAATATCATAAAAGACATTTTCCTGACCTGTATTGCCTAAAAAAAAAAACTTGGAAAAATGGCCATTTTTGGACCAAAACCATGGGTTAACCCCTTTGGAAAAATGTCCATTTTTCCACTTTTTGAACTTCTCTTTTTTATAGCTTAGAAAGGCGTTTTTTCGTTCTAGAATATCATAAAAGACATTTTCCTGACCTGTATTGCCTAAAAAAAAAAAGTTGGAAAAATGGCTATTTTTGGACCAAAACCATGGGTTAACCCCTTTGGAAAAATGTCAATTTTTCGACTTTTTGAACTTCTCTTTTTTATAGCTTAGAAAGGCGTTTTTTCGTTCTAGAATATCATAAAAGACATTTTCCTGACCTATGTTGCCTAAAAAAAAAAGTTGGAAAAATTGCCATTTTTGGACCAAAACCATGGGTTAACCCCTTTGGAAAAATGTCAATTTTTCGACTTTTTGAACTTCTTGTTTTTATAGCATAGAAAGGCGTTTTTTCGTTCTAGAATATCATTCAAAACATTTTCCTGACCTATATTGCCTAAAAAAAAAAAAGTTGGAAAAATGGCCATTTTTGGACCAAAACCATCGGTTAACCCCTTTGGAAAAATGTCAATTTTTCGACTTTTTGAACTTGTTGTTTTTATAGCTTAGAAAGGCGTTTTTTCGTTCTAGAATATCATAAAAGACATTTTCCTGACCTGTATTGCGTAAAAAAAAAAAAAAGGAAAAAAATTCCCATTTTCGGACCAAAACCATGGGTTAATCCCTTTCGAAAAATGTCAATTTTTCGACTTTTTGTACTTCCTGTTTTTATAGCTTGGAAAGGCGTTTTTTCGTTCTAGAATATCATAAAAGACATTTTCCTGACCTATATTGCCTAAAAAAAAAGGTTGGAAAAATGGCCATTTTTGGACCAACACCCCTTTGGAAATAACGTCAATTTTTCGACTTTTTGAACTTGTTCTTTTTATAGCTTAGAAAGGCGTTTTTTCGTTCTAGAATATCATAAAAGACATTTTCCTGACCTGTATTGCCTAAAAAAAAAAACTTGGAAAAATGGCCATATTTGGACCAGAACCATGGGTTAACCCCTTTCGAAAAATTTCAATTTTTCCACTTTTTGAACTTTTCTTTTTTATAGCTTAGAAAGAAGTTTTTTCGTTCTAGAATATCATAAAAGACATTTTCCTGACCTATATTGCCTAAAAAAAAAAGTTGGAAAAATGGCCATTTTTGGAACAAAACGATGTGTTAACCCCTTTGGAAAAATGTCAATTTTTCGAGTTTTTGAACTTCTCTTTTTTATAGCTTAGAAAGGCGTTTTTTCGTTCTAGAATATCATAAAATACATTTTCCTGACCTATATTGCCTAAAAAACAAAAGTTGGAAAAATTGCCATTTTTAGACAAAAACCATGGGTTAACCCCTTTGGAAAAATGCCAATTTTTCCACTTTTTGAACTTCTTGTTTTTATAGCAAAGAAAGGCGTTTTTTCGTTCTAGAATATCATAAAAGACATTTTCCTGACCTGTATTGCCTAAAAAAGAAAAGTTCGAAAAATTGCCATTTTTAGATAAAAACCATGGGTTAACCCCTTTGGAAGAATGTGAATTTTTCGACTTTTCGAACTTCATATTTTTATAGCATAGAAAGGCGTTTTTTCGTTCTAGAATATCATAAAACACATTTTCCTGACCTATATTGGCTAAAAAAAAAAAGTTGGAAAAATGGCCATTTTTGGACCAAAACCATGGGTTAACTCCTTTCAAAAAATGTCAATTTTTCCACTTTTTGAACTTGTTGTTTTTATAGCTTAGAAAGGCGTTTTTTCGTTCTAGAATATCATAAAAGACATTTTCCTGACCTATGTTGCCAAAAAAAAAAACTTGGAAAAATGGCCATTTCTGGACAAAAACCATGCGTTAACCCCTTTGGAAAAATGTCAATTTTTCGAATTTTTGAACTTCTCTTTTCTATAGCTTAGAAGGGCGTTTTTTCGTTCTAGAATATCATAAAAGACATTTTCCTGTCCTATATTGCCTAAAAAAAAAAACTTGGAAAAATGGCCATATTTGGACCAAAACCATGGGTTAACCCCTTTGGAAATATGTCAATTTTTCGACTTTTCGAACTTGTTGTTTTTTAAGCTTAGAAAAGCGTTTTTTCGTTCTAGAATATCATAAAAGAAATTTCCTTTACCTATATTGCCAAAAAAAGAAAACTTTGAAAAATGGCCATTTTTGGATTAAAACTATGGGTTAACCCCTTTGGAAAAATGTCAATTTTTCGACTGTTTGAAGTTGTTGTTTTTATAGCTTAGAAAGGCGTTTTTTCGTTCTAGGATATCCTAAAAGACATTTTCCTGACCTGTATTGCCTAAAAAAAAAAAGTTGGAAAAATGGCCATTTTTGGACCAAAACCATGGGTTAACCCCTTTGGAAAAATGTCAATTTTTCGACTTTTTGAACTTGTTGTTTTTAAAGCTTAGAAAAACGTTTTTTCGTTCTACAATATCATAAAAGACATTTTCCTGACCTGTATTGCCTAAAAAAAAAAGTTGGAAAAATGGCCATTTTTGGACCAAAACCATGGGTTAACCCCTTTGGAAAAATGTCAATTTTTCGACTTTTTAAACTTGTTGTTTTTATAGCTTAGAAAGGCGTTTTTTCGTTCTAGAATATCATAAAAGACATTTTCCTGACCTATATTGCCTAAAAAAAAAAAGTTGGAAAAATGGCCATTTTTGGACCAAAACCATGGGTCAACCGCTGTGGAAAAATGTCAATTTTTCGACTTTTTGAACATCTTGTTTTTATAGCATAGAAAGGCGTTTTTTCGTTCTAGAATATCATAAAAGACATTTTCCTGACCTATGTTGCCAAAAAAAAAAAGTTGGAAAAATGGCCATTTTTGGACCAAAACCATGGGTTAACCCCTTTGGAAAAATGTCAATTTTTCGACTTTTTGAACATCTTGTTTTTATAGCATAGAAAGGCGTTTTTACGTTCTAGAATATCATAAAAAACATTTTCCTGACCTATATTGCCTAAAAAAAAAAAGTTGGAAAAATGGCCATTTTTGGACCAAAACCATTGGTTAACCCCTCTTGAAAAATGTCAATTTTTCGACATTTGAACTTGTTGTTTTTATAGCTTAGAAAGGCGTTCTTTCGTTCTAGAATATCATAAAAAACATTTTCCTGACCTATATAGCCTAAAAAAAAAGATTGGAAAAATGGCCATTTTTGGACCAAAACCCCGTTGGAAAAAAAATCAATTTTTCGACTTTTTGAACTTGTTGTTTTTATAGCTTAGAAAGGCGTTTTTTCGTTCTAGAATATCATAAAAGACATTTTCCTGACCTATATTGCCTAAAAAAAAAAACTCGGAGAAATGGCAGTTTTTGGACCAAAACCATGGGTTAACCCCTTTGGAAAAATGTCAATTTTTCGACTTTTTGAACTTGCTGTTTTTATAGATTAGAAAGGCGTTTTTTCGTTCTAGAATATCATAAAAGACATTTTCCTGACCTATATTGCCTAAAAAAAAAAAGTTGGAAAAATGGCCATTTTTGGACCAAAACCATGGGTCAACCGCTGTGGAAAAATGTCAATTTTTCCACTTTTTGAACTTGTTGTTTTTATAGCTTACAAAGGCGTTTTTTCGTTCTAGAATATCATAAAAGACATTTTCCTGACCTATGTTGCCAAAAAAAAAAAGTTGGAAAAATTGCCATTTTTGGACCAAAACCATGGGTTAACCCCTTTGGAAAAATGTCGATTTTTCGACTTTTTGAACTTCTTGTTTTTATAGCATAGAAAGGCGTTTTTTCGTTCTAGAATATCATAAAAAACATTTTCCTGACCTATATTGCCTAAAAAAAAAAAGTTGGAAAAATAGCCATTTTTGGACCAAAACCATTGGTTAACCCCTTTTGAAAAATGTCAATTTTTCGACATTTGAACTTGTTGTTTTTATAGCTTAGAAAGGCGTTTTTTCGTTCTAGAATATCATAAAAAACATTTTCCTGACCTATATAGCCTAAAAAAAAAGATTGGAAAAATGGCCATTTTTGGACCAAAACCCCCTTGGAAAAAAAATCAATTTTTCGACTTTTTGAACTTGTTGTTTTTATAGCTTAGAAAGGCGTTTTTTCGTTCTAGAATATCATAAAAGACATTTTCCTGACCTATATTGCCTAAAAAAAAAAACTCGGAGAAATGGCAGTTTTTGGACCAAAACCATGGGTTAACCCCTTTGGAAAAATGTCAATTTTTCGACTTTTTGAACTTGTTGTTTTTATAGATTAGAAAGGCGTTTTTTCGTTCTAGAATATCATAAAAGACATTTTCCTGTCCTGTATTGCCTAAAAAAAAAAAAGTTGTAAAAATGGCCATTTCTGGACCAAAACCATGGGTTAACCCCTTTGGAAAAATGTCAATTTTTCGACTTTTTGAACTTGTTGTTTTTATAGCTTAGAAAGGCGTTTTTTCGTCCTAGAATATCATAAGAGACATTTTCCTGACCGATATTGCCTAAAAAAAAAAAACTTTGAAAAATGGCCATTCTTGGACGAAAAGTATGGGTTAACCCCTTTGCAAAAATGTCAATTTTTAGACTTTTTGAAGTTGTTGTTTTTATAGCTTAGAAAGGCGTTTCTTCGTTCTAGAATATCATAAAAGACATTTTCCTGACCTATATTGCCTAAGAAAAAAAACTTGTAAAAATGGCCTTTTTTGACCAAAACCATGGGTTAACCCCTTTGGAAAAATGTCAATTTTTTGCCTTTTGGAACTTGTTGTTTTTATAGCTTAGAAAGGCGTTTCTTCGTTCTAGAATATGATAAAAGGCATTTTCCTGACCTATATTGCCTAAAAAAAAAAGTTGGAAAAATAGCGAGTTTTGGACCAAAACCATGGGTTAACCCCTTTGGAAAAATGTTAATTTTTGACTTTTTGAACTTGTTGTTTTTATTGCTTAGAAAGGCGTTTTTTCGTTCCAGAATATCATAAAAGACATTTTCCTGACCTATATTGCCTAAAAAAAAAAACTTGGAAAAAGTTCCATTTTTTGACCAAAACCACGGGTTAACCCCTTTGGGAAAATGTCAATTTTTCGACTTTTTGAACTTCTATTTTTTATAGCTTAGAAAGGCGTTTTTTCGTTCTAGAATATCATAAAAAAGATTTTCCTGACCTATATTGCCTAAAAAAAGAAAGTTGGAAAAATGGCCATTTTTGGACCAAAAGCATGGGTTAACCCCTTTGGAAAAATGTCAATTTTTCGACTTTTTGAACTTGTTGTTTTCATAGCTTAGAAAGGCGTTTTATCCTTGTAGAATATCATAAAAGACGTTTTCCTGACCTGTATTGCCTTAAAAAAAAGAATTGGAAAAATTGCCATTTTTGGACAAAAACCATGGGTTAACCCCTTTGGAAAAATGTCAATTTTTCGACTTTTCGAACTTCACGTTTTTATAGCATAGAAAGGCGTTTTGTCGTTCTAGAATATAATAAAAGATATTTTCCTGACCTATATTGCCTAAAAAAAAAAAGTTGGATAAAAGGCCATTTCAGGACCAAAACCATGCGTTAACTCGTTTGGAAAAATGTCAATTTTTCGACTTTTTGAACTTGTTGGTTTCAAAGCTTAGAAAGGCGTTTTTTCGTTCTAGAATATCATTAAACACATTTTCCTGACCTATATTGCCTAAAAAAAAAAAGTTGGAAAAAAATCCATTTTTGGACGAAAACCATGGGTTAACCCCTTTGGAAAAATGTCAATTTTACGAGTTTATGAACTTGTTGTTTTTATAGCTTAGAAAGGCGTTTTTTCGTTCTAGAATATCATAAAAGACATTTTCCAGACCTTTATTGCCTAAAAAAAAAAAGTTGGAAAAATGGCCATTTTTGGACCAAAACCGTGGGTTAACCCCTTTCGAAAAATCTCAATTTTTCGACTGTTTGAACTTGTTGTTTTTATAGCTTAGAAAGGCGTTTTTTCGTTCTAGAATATCATAAAAGACATTTTCCTGACCGATATTACCTAAAAAAAAAAACTTGGAAAAATGGCCATTTTTGGACCAAAACCATGGGTTAACCCCCTTGGAAAAATGTCAATTTTTCCACTTTTTGAACTTGTCTTTTTTATAGCTTAGAAAGGCGTTTTTTCGTTTTAGAATATCATAAAATAGATTTTCCTGACCTATATTGCCTAAAAAAAAAGGTTGGAAAAATGGCCATTTTAGGACCAAGACCCCTTTGGAAAAAACGTCAATTTTTCGACTTTATGAACTTGTTCTTTTTATAGCTTAGACAGGCGTTTTTTTCGTTCTACAATATCATAAAAGACATTTTCCTGACCTGTATTGCCTAAAAAAAAAAACTTGGAAAAACGGCCATTTTTGGACCGAAACCATGGGTTAACCCCTTTGGAAAAATGTCAATTTTTCGACTTTTTGAACTTCTCTTTTCTATAGCTTAGAAAGGCGTTTTTTCATTCTAGAATATCATAAAGAACATTTTCCTGACCTATATTACCTAAAAAAAAAAGTTGGAAAAATGGCCATTTTTGGACCAAAACCATGGGTTAACCCCTTTGGAAAAATGTCAATTTTTCGACTTTTTGAACTTCTCTTTTTTATAGCTTAGAAAGGCGCTTTTTCGTTCTAGAATATCATAAAATACATTTTCCTGACCTATATTTTCTAAAAATCAAAAGTTGGAAAAATTGCCATTTTTAGACAAAAACCATGGGTTAACCCCTTTGGAAAAATGCCAATTTTTTTACTTTTTGAACTTCTTGTTTTTATAGCTTAGAAAGGCGTTTTTTCGTTCTAGAATATCATAAAAGACATTTTCCTGACGTATATTGCCTAAAAAAAAAAGTTGGAAAAATTGCCATTTTCAGACAAAAACCAAGGGTTAACTCCTTTGGAAAAATGTGTATTTTTCGACTTTTCGAACTTCATATTTTTATAGCATAGAAAGGCGTTTTTTCGTTCTAGAATATCATAAAAGACATTTTCCTGACCTATATTACCTAAAAAAAAAAAGTTGGAAAAATGGCCATTTTTGGACCAAAACCATGGGTTAACCCCTTTCGAAAAATGTCAATTTTCGACTTTTTGAACTTGTTGTTTTTATAGCTTAGAAAGGCGTTTTTTCGTTCTAGAATATCATAAAAGACATTTTCCTGACCTATATCGCCTAAAAAAAAAAACTTGGAAAATTGGCCATTTTTGGACCAAAACCATGGGTTAACCTCTTTGGAAAAATGTCAATTTTTCGACTTTTTGAACTTGTTCTTTTTATAGCTTAGACAGGCGTTTTTTTCGTTCTACAATATCATAAAAGACATTTTCCTGACCTGTATTGCCTAAAAAAAAAAACTTGGAAAAACGGCCATTTTTGGACGGAAACCATGGGTTAACCCCTTTGGAAAAATGTCAATTTTTCGACTTTTTGAACTTCTCTTTTCTATAGCTTAGAAAGGCGTTTTTTCATTCTAGAATATCATAAAGAACATTTTCCTGACCTATATTACCTAAAAAAAAAAGTTGGAAAAATGGCCATTTTTGGACCAAAACCATGGGTTAACCCCTTTGGAAAAATGTCAATTTTTCGACTTTTTGAACTTCTCTTTTTTATAGCTTAGAAAGGCGCTTTTTCGTTCTAGAATATCATAAAATACATTTTCCTGACCTATATTTTCTAAAAATCAAAAGTTGGAAAAATTGCCATTTTTAGACAAAAACCATGGGTTAACCCCTTTGGAAAAATGCCAATTTTTTTACTTTTTGAACTTCTTGTTTTTATAGCTTAGAAAGGCGTTTTTTCGTTCTAGAATATCATAAAAGACATTTTCCTGACGTATATTGCCTAAAAAAAAAAGTTGGAAAAATTGCCATTTTCAGACAAAAACCAAGGGTTAACTCCTTTGGAAAAATGTGTATTTTTCGACTTTTCGAACTTCATATTTTTATAGCATAGAAAGGCGTTTTTTCGTTCTAGAATATCATAAAAGACATTTTCCTGACCTATATTACCTAAAAAAAAAAAGTTGGAAAAATGGCCATTTTTGGACCAAAACCATGGGTTAACCCCTTTCGAAAAATGTCAATTTTCGACTTTTTGAACTTGTTGTTTTTATAGCTTAGAAAGGCGTTTTTTCGTTCTAGAATATCATAAAAGACATTTTCCTGACCTATATCGCCTAAAAAAAAAAACTTGGAAAATTGGCCATTTTTGGACCAAAACCATGGGTTAACCTCTTTGGAAAAATGTCAATTTTTCGACTTTTT
Source organism: Porites rus (assembly GCA_964035705.1). Lineage (NCBI taxonomy): Eukaryota > Metazoa > Cnidaria > Anthozoa > Scleractinia > Poritidae > Porites > Porites rus. The sequence goes on along the minus strand of OZ037998.1, from coordinate 34,001,680 downwards.
GAACTTGTTCTTTTTATAGCTTAGACAGGCGTTTTTTTCGTTCTACAATATCATAAAAGACATTTTCCTGACCTGTATTGCCTAAAAAAAAAAACTTGGAAAAACGGCCATTTTTGGACCGAAACCATGGGTTAACCCCTTTGGAAAAATGTCAATTTTTCGACTTTTTGAACTTCTCTTTTCTATAGCTTAGAAAGGCGTTTTTTCATTCTAGAATATCATAAAGAACATTTTCCTGACCTATATTACCTAAAAAAAAAAGTTGGAAAAATGGCCATTTTTGGACCAAAACCATGGGTTAACCCCTTTGGAAAAATGTCAATTTTTCGACTTTTTGAACTTCTCTTTTTTATAGCTTAGAAAGGCGCTTTTTCGTTCTAGAATATCATAAAATACATTTTCCTGACCTATATTTTCTAAAAATCAAAAGTTGGAAAAATTGCCATTTTTAGACAAAAACCATGGGTTAACCCCTTTGGAAAAATGCCAATTTTTTTACTTTTTGAACTTCTTGTTTTTATAGCTTAGAAAGGCTTTTTTTTTGTTCTAGAATATCATAAAAGACATTTTCCTGACGTATATTGCCTAAAAAAAAAAGTTGGAAAAATTGCCATTTTCAGACAAAAACCAAGGGTTAACTCCTTTGGAAAAATGTGTATTTTTCGACTTTTCGAACTTCATATTTTTATAGCATAGAAAGGCGTTTTTTCGTTCTAGAATATCATAAAAGACATTTTCCTGACCTATATTACCTAAAAAAAAAAAGTTGGAAAAATGGCCATTTTTGGACCAAAACCATGGGTTAACCCCTTTCGAAAAATGTCAATTTTCGACTTTTTGAACTTGTTGTTTTTATAGCTTAGAAAGGCGTTTTTTCGTTCTAGAATATCATAAAAGACATTTTCCTGACCTATATCGCCTAAAAAAAAAAACTTGGAAAATTGGCCATTTTTGGACCAAAACCATGGGTTAACCTCTTTGGAAAAATGTCAATTTTTCGACTTTTTGAACTTCTCTTTTTTATAGCTTAGAAAGGCGTTTTTTCGTTCTAGAATATCATAAAAGAGATTTTTCTGACCTATATTGCCTAAAAAAAAAAGGTTGCAAAAGTGGCCATTTTTGGACCAACACCCCTTTGGAAAAAACGTCAATTTTTCGACTTTTTGAACTTGTTGTTTTTATAGCTTAGAAAGGCGTTTTTTCGTTCTAGAATATCATAAAAGACATTTTCCTGACCTGTATTGCCTAAAAAAAAAAACTTGGAAAAATGGCCATTTTTGGACCAAAACCATGGGTTAACCCCTTTGGAAAAATGTCCATTTTTCCACTTTTTGAACTTCTCTTTTTTATAGCTTAGAAAGGCGTTTTTTCGTTCTAGAATATCATAAAAGACATTTTCCTGACCTGTATTGCCTAAAAAAAAAAAGTTGGAAAAATGGCTATTTTTGGACCAAAACCATGGGTTAACCCCTTTGCAAAAATGTCAATTTTTCGACTTTTTGAACTTCTCTTTTTTATAGCTTAGAAAGGCGTTTTTTCGTTCTAGAATATCATAAAAGACATTTTCCTGACCTATGTTGCCTAAAAAAAAAAGTTGGAAAAATTGCCATTTTTGGACCAAAACCATGGGTTAACCCCTTTGGAAAAATGTCAATTTTTCGACTTTTTGAACTTCTTGTTTTTATAGCATAGAAAGGCGTTTTTTCGTTCTAGAATATCATTCAAAACATTTTCCTGACCTATATTGCCTAAAAAAAAAAAAGTTGGAAAAATGGCCATTTTTGGACCAAAACCATCGGTTAACCCCTTTGGAAAAATGTCAATTTTTCGACTTTTTGAACTTGTTGTTTTTATAGCTTAGAAAGGCGTTTTTTCGTTCTAGAATATCATAAAAGACATTTTCCTGACCTGTATTGCGTAAAAAAAAAAAAAAGGAAAAAAATTCCCATTTTCGGACCAAAACCATGGGTTAATCCCTTTCGAAAAATGTCAATTTTTCGACTTTTTGTACTTCCTGTTTTTATAGCTTGGAAAGGCGTTTTTTCGTTCTAGAATATCATAAAAGACATTTTCCTGACCTATATTGCCTAAAAAAAAAGGTTGGAAAAATGGCCATTTTTGGACCAACACCCCTTTGGAAATAACGTCAATTTTTCGACTTTTTGAACTTGTTCTTTTTATAGCTTAGAAAGGCGTTTTTTCGTTCTAGAATATCATAAAAGACATTTTTCTGACCTGTATTGCCTAAAAAAAAAAACTTGGAAAAATGGCCATTTCTGGACAAAAACCATGCGTTAACCCCTTTGGAAAAATGTCAATTTTTCGAATTTTTGAACTTCTCTTTTCTATAGCTTAGAAGGGCGTTTTTTCGTTCTAGAATATCATAAAAGACATTTTCCTGTCCTATATTGCCTAAAAAAAAAAACTTCGAAAAATGGCCATATTTGGACCAAAACCATGGGTTAACCCCTTTGGAAATATGTCAATTTTTCGACTTTTCGAACTTGTTGTTTTTTTAGCTTAGAAAAGCGTTTTTTCGTTCTAGAATATCATAAAAGAAATTTCCTTTACCTATATTGCCAAAAAAAGAAAACTTTGAAAAATGGCCATTTTTGGATTAAAACTATGGGTTAACCCCTTTGGAAAAATGTCAATTTTTCGACTGTTTGAAGTTGTTGTTTTTATAGCTTAGAAAGGCGTTTTTTCGTTCTAGGATATCCTAAAAGACATTTTCCTGACCTGTATTGCCTAAAAAAAAAAAGTTGGAAAAATGGCCATTTTTGGACCAAAACCATGGGTTAACCCCTTTGGAAAAATGTCAATTTTTCGACTTTTTGAACTTGTTGTTTTTAAAGCTTAGAAAAACGTTTTTTCGTTCTACAATATCATAAAAGACATTTTCCTGACCTGTATTGCCTAAAAAAAAAAGTTGGAAAAATGGCCATTTTTGGACCAAAACCATGGGTTAACCCCTTTGGAAAAATGTCAATTTTTCGACTTTTTAAACTTGTTGTTTTTATAGCTTAGAAAGGCGTTTTTTCGTTCTAGAATATCATAAAAGACATTTTCCTGACCTATATTGCCTAAAAAAAAAAAGTTGGAAAAATGGCCATTTTTGGACCAAAACCATGGGTCAACCGCTGTGGAAAAATGTCAATTTTTCGACTTTTTGAACATCTTGTTTTTATAGCATAGAAAGGCGTTTTTTCGTTCTAGAATATCATAAAAGACATTTTCCTGACCTATGTTGCCAAAAAAAAAAAGTTGGAAAAATGGCCATTTTTGGACCAAAACCATGGGTTAACCCCTTTGGAAAAATGTCAATTTTTCGACTTTTTGAACATCTTGTTTTTATAGCATAGAAAGGCGTTTTTACGTTCTAGAATATCATAAAAAACATTTTCCTGACCTATATTGCCTAAAAAAAAAAAGTTGGAAAAATGGCCATTTTTGGACCAAAACCATTGGTTAACCCCTCTTGAAAAATGTCAATTTTTCGACATTTGAACTTGTTGTTTTTATAGCTTAGAAAGGCGTTCTTTCGTTCTAGAATATCATAAAAAACATTTTCCTGACCTATATAGCCTAAAAAAAAAGATTGGAAAATGGCCATTTTTGGACCAAAACCCCGTTGGAAAAAAAATCAATTTTTCGACTTTTTGAACTTGTTGTTTTTATAGCTTAGAAAGGCGTTTTTTCGTTCTAGAATATCATAAAAGACATTTTCCTGACCTATATTGCCTAAAAAAAAAAACTCGGAGAAATGGCAGTTTTTGGACCAAAACCATGGGTTAACCCCTTTGGAAAAATGTCAATTTTTCGACTTTTTCAACTTGCTGTTTTTATAGATTAGAAAGGCGTTTTTTCGTTCTAGAATATCATAAAAGACATTTTCCTGACCTATATTGCCTAAAAAAAAAAAGTTGGAAAAATGGCCATTTTTGGACCAAAACCATGGGTCAACCGCTGTGGAAAAATGTCAATTTTTCCACTTTTTGAACTTGTTGTTTTTATAGCTTACAAAGGCGTTTTTTCGTTCTAGAATATCATAAAAGACATTTTCCTGACCTATGTTGCCAAAAAAAAAAAGTTGGAAAAATTGCCATTTTTGGACCAAAACCATGGGTTAACCCCTTTGGAAAAATGTCGATTTTTCGACTTTTTGAACTTCTTGTTTTTATAGCATAGAAAGGCGTTTTTTCGTTCTAGAATATCATAAAAAACATTTTCCTGACCTATATTGCCTAAAAAAAAAAAGTTGTAAAAATGGCCATTTTTGGACCAAAACCATTGGTTAACCCCTTTTGAAAAATGTCAATTTTTCGACATTTGAACTTGTTGTTTTTATAGCTTAAAAAGGCGTTCTTTCGTTCTAGAATATCATAAAAAACATTTTCCTGACCTATATAGCCTAAAAAAAAAGATTGGAAAAATGGCCATTTTTGGACCAAAACCCCCTTGGAAAAAAAATCAATTTTTCGACTTTTTGAACTTGTTGTTTTTATAGCTTAGAAAGGCGTTTTTTCGTTCTAGAATATCATAAAAGACATTTTCCTGACCTATATTGCCTAAAAAAAAAAACTCAGAGAAATGGCAGTTTTTGGACCAAAACCATGGGTTAACCCCTTTGGAAAAATGTCAATTTTTCGACTTTTTGAACTTGTTGTTTTTATAGATTAGAAAGGCGTTTTTTCGTTCTAGAATATCATAAAAGACATTTTCCTGACCTGTATTGCCTAAAAAAAAAAAGTTGTAAAAATGGCCATTTCTGGACGAAAACCATGGGTTAACCCCTTTGGAAAAATGTCAATTTTTCGACTTTTTGAACTTGTTGTTTTTATAGCTTAGAAAGGCGTTTTTTCGTCCTAGAATATCATAAGAGACATTTTCCTGACCGATATTGCCTAAAAAAAAAAAACTTTGAAAAATGGCCATTCTTGGACGAAAACTATGGGTTAACCCCTTTGGAAAAATGTCAATTTGTAGACTTTTTGAAGTTGTTGTTTTTATAGCTTAGAAAGGCGTTTCTTCGTTCTAGAATATCATAAAAGACATTTTCCTGACCTATATTGCCTAAAAAAAAAGAGTTCAAAAAATGGCCATTTTTGGACCAAAACCATGGGTTAACCTGTTTGGAAAAATGTCAATTTTTCGACTTTTTGAACTTGTTGTTTTTATAGCTTAGAGAGGCGTTTTTTCGTTCTAGAATATTATCAAAGACATTTTCCTGACCTATATTGCCTAAAAAAAAAAAGTTCGAAAAATGGCGATTTTTGGACCAAAACCCTGGGTTAACCCCTTTGGAAATATTTCAATTTTTCGACTTTTATAATTTGTTGTTTTTATAGCTTAGAAAGGCGTTTTTTCGTTCTAGAATATCATAAAAGACATTTCCGTGACCTATATTGCCAAAAAAAAAAAACTTTGAAAAATGGCCATTTTTGGACCAAAACTATGGGTTAACCCCTTTGGAAAAATGTCAATTTTTCGACTGTTTGAAGTTGTTGTTTTTATAGCTTAGAAAAGCGTTTTTTCGTTCTAGAATATCATAAAAGACATTTTCCTGACCTGTATTGCCTAAAAACAAAAACTTGGAAAAATGGCCATTTTTGGACCAAAACCATGGGTTAACCCCTCAGGAAAAATCTCAATTTATCCACGTTTTGAACTTCTTGTTTTTATAGCTTAGAAAGGCGTTTTCTCGTTCTACAATATCATAAAAGACATTTTCCTGATCTCTATTGCTTAAAAAAGAGAAGTTGGAAAAATGGCCATTTTTGGACCAAAACCATGCGTTAACCCCTTTGGAAAAATGTCAATTTTTCGACTTTTTGAACTTGTTGTTTTTATAGCTTAGAAAGGCGTTTTTTCGTTCTAGAATATCATAAAAGACATTTTCCTGACCTATATTGCCTAAAAAAAAAAACTCGGAAAAATGGCCATTTTTGGACCAAAACCATGGGTTAACCCCTTTGGAAAAATGTCAATTTTTCGACTTTTTGAACTTGTTGTTTTTTTAGCTTAGAAAAACCTTTTTCCGTTCTACAATATCATAAAAGACATTTTCCTGACCTGTATTGCCTAAAAAAAAAAAGTTGGAAAAATGGGCATTTTTGGACCCAAACCCTGGGTTAACCCCTTTGGAAAAATGTCAATTTTTTCACTTTTTAAACTTGTTGTTTTTTGATAGCTTAGAAAGGCGTTTTTTCGTTCTAGAATATCATAAAAGACATTTTCCTGACCTATATTGCCTAAAAAAAAACTCGGAAAAATGGACATTTTTGGACCAAAACCATGGGTTAATCCCTTTGGAAAAATGTCAATTTTTCGACTTTTTGTACTTCTTGTTTTTATAGCTTAGAAGGGCGTTTTTTCGTTCTAGAATATCATAAAAGACATTTTCCTGACCTATAATGCCTAAAAAAAAAAACTTGGAAAAATGGCCATTTTTGGACCAAAAGCATGGGGTATCCCCTTTGGAAAAATGTCAATTTTTCGACTTCTTGAACTTGTTGTTTTTATGGCTTAGAAAGGCGTTTTTTCGTTCTAGAATATCATTTTAGACATTTTCCTGACCTGTATTGCCTAAAAAAGAAAAGTTGGAAAAATGGCCATTTTTGGACCAAAACCCTGGGTTAACACCTTTGGAAAAATGTCAATTTTTCGACTTTTTGAACTTTTTGTTTTTATAGCTTAGAAAGGCGTTTTTTCGTTCTAGAATATCATAAAAGACATTTTCCAGACCTATGTTGCCTAAAAAAAAAAGTTGTAAAAATGGCCATTTTTGGACCAAAACCATGGCTTAACCCCTTTGGAAAAATGTCAATTTTTCGACTTTTTGAACTTCTTGTTTTTATAGCATAGAAAGGCGTTTTTTCGTTCTAGAATATCATAAAAGACATTTTCCTGACCTATGTTGCCTAAAAAAAAAAGTTGTAAAAATGGCCATTTTTGGACCAAAACCATGGCTTAACCCCTTTGGAAAAATGTCAATTTTTCGACTTTTTGAACTTGTTGTTTTTATAGCTTAGAAAGGCGTTCTTTCGTTCTAGAATATCATAAAAAACATTTTCCTGACCTATATAGCCTAAAAAAAAAGGTTGGAAAAATGGCCGTTTTTGGACCAAAACCCCCTTGGAAAAAACGTCAATTTTTCGACTTTTTGAACTTGTTGTTTTTATAGCTTAGAAAGGCGTTTTTTCGTTCTAGAATATCATAAAAGACATTTTCCTGACCTATATTGCCTAAAAAAAAAAACTCGGAGAAATGGCCATTTTTGGACCAAAACCATGGGTTAACCCCTTTGGAAAAATGTCAATTTTTCGACTTTTTAAACTTGTTGTTTTTATAGATTAGAAAGGCGTTTTTTCGTTCTAGAATATCATAAAAGACATTTTCCTGACCTGTATTGCCTAAAAAAAAAAAGTTGTAAAAATGGCCATTTCTGGAACAAAACCATGGGTTAACCCCTTTGGAAAAATGTCAATTTTTCGAGTTTTTGAACTTCTTGTTTTTATAGCTTAGAAAGGTGTTTTTTCGTTCTAGAATATCATAAAAGACATTTTCCTGACCTATATCGCCTAAAAAAAAAAGTTGTAAAAATGGCCATTTTTGGACCAAAACCATGGGTTAACCCCTTTGAAAAAATGTCAATTTTTCGACTTTTTGAACTTTTTGTTTTTATAGCTTAGAGAGGCGTTTTTTCTTTCTAGAATATCATCAAACACATTTTCCTGACCTATATTGCCTAAAAAAAAAAAGTTCGAAAAATAGCGATTTTTGGACCAAAACCCTGGGTTAACCCCTTTGGAAAAATGTCAATTTTTCGACTTTTTGAACTTGTTGTTTTTATAGCTTAGACAGGCGTTTTTTCGTTTTAGAATATGATAAAAGAGATTTTCCTGACCTATATTGCCTAAAAAAAAAAATTGAAAAAATGGCCACTTTTGGACCAAAACCATGGGTTAACCCCTTTGGAAAAACGTCAATTTTTCGACTGTTTTAACTTCTTGTTTTTATAGCTTAGAAAGGTGTTTTTTCGTTCTAGAATATCGTAAAAGACATTTTCCTGATCTGTATTGCCTAAAAAAAAAAAGTTAGAAAAATGGCCATATTTGGACCAAAACCGTGGATTAACCCCTTTCGAAAAATGTCAATTTTTCGACTTTTTGAACTTGTTTTTTTTATAGCTTAGAAAGGCGTTTTTTCGTTCTAGAATATCATAAAAGACATTTTCCTGACCTATATAGCCTAAAAAAAAAGGTTGGAAAAATGGCCGTTTTTGGACCAAAACCCCCTTGGAAAAAACGTCAATTTTTCGACTTTTTGAACTTGTTGTTTTTATAGCTTAGAAAGGCGTTTTTTCGTTCTAGAATATCATAAAAGACATTTTCCTGACCTATATTGCCTAAAAAAAAAAACCCGGAGAAATGGCCATTTTTGGACCAAAACCATGGGTTAACCCCTTTGGAAAAATGTCAATTTTTTGACTTTTTAAACTTGTTGTTTTTATAGATTAGAAAGGCGTTTTTTCGTTCTAGAATATCATAAAAGACATTTTCCTGACCTGTATTGCCTAAAAAAAAAAAGTTGTAAAAATGGCCATTTCTGGAACAAAACCATGGGTTAACCCCTTTGGAAAAATGTCAATTTTTCGAGTTTTTGAACTTCTTGTTTTTATAGCTTAGAAAGGTGTTTTTTCGTTCTAGAATATCATAAAAGACATTTTCCTGACCTATATCGCCTAAAAAAAAAAGTTGGAAAAATGGCCATGTTTGGACCAAAACCATGGGTTAACCCCTTTGAAAAAATGTCAATTTTTCGACTTTTTGAACTTTTTGTTTTTATAGCTTAGAGAGGCGTTTTTTCTTTCTAGAATATCATCATACACATTTTCCTGACCTATATTGCCTAAAAAAAAAAAGTTCGAAAAATAGCGATTTTTGGACCAAAACCCTGGGTTAACCCCTTTGGAAAAATGTCAATTTTTCGACTTTTTGAACTTGTTGTTTTTATAGCTTAGACAGGCGTTTTTTCGTTTTAGAATATGATAAAAGAGATTTTCCTGACCTATATTGCCTAAAAAAAAAAATTGAAAAAATGGCCACTTTTGGACCAAAACCATGGGTTAACCCCTTTGGAAAAACGTCAATTTTTCGACTGTTTTAACTTCTTGTTTTTATAGCTTAGAAAGGTGTTTTTTCGTTCTAGAATATCGTAAAAGACATTTTCCTGATCTGTATTGCCTAAAAAAAAAAAGTTAGAAAAATGGCCATATTTGGACCAAAACCGTGGATTAACCCCTTTCGAAAAATGTCAATTTTTCGACTTTTTGAACTTGTTTTTTTTATAGCTTAGAAAGGCGTTTTTTCGTTCTAGAATATCATAAAAGACATTTTCCTGACCTATATTGCCTAAAAAAAAAAAGTTGGAAAAAAATCCATTTTTGGACGAAAACCATGGGTTAACCCCTTTGGGAAAAGGTGAATTTTTTGACTTTTTGAACTTCTTGTTTTTATAACTTAGAAAGGCGTTTTTTCGTTCTAGAATATCATAAAAGACATTTTCCTGACCTGTATTGCCTAAAAAAAAAAACTTGAAAAAATGGCCATATTTGGACCAAAACCATGGGTTAACCCCTTTGGAAATATGTCAATTTTTCGACTTTTCGAACTTGTTGTTTTTATAGCTTAGAAAGGCGTTTTTTCGTTCTAGAATATCATAAAAGACATTTTCCTGACCTATATTGCCTAAAAAAAAAAGTTAGAAAAATGGCCATATTTGGACCAAAACCATGGGTTAACCCCTTTGGGAAAAGGTGAATTTTTTGACTTTTTGAACTTCTTGTTTTTATAACTTAGAAAGGCGTTTTTTCGTTCTAGAATATCATAAAAGACATTTTCCTGACCTGTATTGCCTAAACAAAAAAAGTTGTAAAAATGGCCATTTTTGGACCAAAACCATGGGTTAACCCTTTGAAAAAATGTCAATTTTTCGACTTTTTGAACTTGTTGTTTTTATAGCTTAGAAAGGCGTTTTTTCGTTCTAGAATATCATCAAAGACATTTTCCTGACCTGTATTGCCTAAAAAAAAAAAAAAGGAAAAATGGCCATCTTCGGACCAAAACCATGGGTTAATCCGTTTGGAAAAATGTCAGTTTTTCGACTTTTTGTACTTCTTGTTTTTATAGCTTAGACAGGCGTTTTTTCGTTCTAGAATATCATAAAAGACATTTTCCTGACCTATATAGCCTAAAAAAAAAAGGTTGGAAAAATGGCCATTTTTGGACCAAAACCCGTTTGGAAAAAATGTGAATTTTTCGACTTTTTGAACTTGTTGTTTTTATAGCTTAGAAAGGCGTTTTTTCGTTCTAGAATATCATAAAAGACATTTTCCTGTCCTATATTGCCTAAAAAAAAAAACTTGAAAAAATGGCCATATTTGGACCAAAACCATGGGTTAACCCCTTTGGAAATATGTCAATTTTTCGACTTTTCGAACTTGTTGTTTTTATAGCTTAGAAAGGCGTTTTTTCGTTCTAGAATATCATAAAAGACATTTTCCTGACCTATATTGCCTAAAAAAAAAAGTTAGAAAAATGGCCATATTTGGACCAAAACCGTGGGTTAACACCTTTGGAAAAATATCAATTTTTCGACTTTTTAAACTTCTTGTTTTTATAGCTTAGAAAGGCGTTTTTTTGTTTTACAATATAATAAAATACATTTTGCTGACCTGTATTGCCTAAAAAAACAAAAGTTGGAAAAATGGCCATTTTTGCACCAAAACCATGGGTTAACCCCTTTGGAAAAATGTCAATTTTTCGACTTTTTGAACTTGTTGCTTTTATAGCTTAGAAAGGCGTTTTTTCGTTCTAGAATATCATAAAAGACATTTTCCTGACCTATATTGCCTAAAAAAAAAAAGTTGGAAAAATGGCCATTTTTGGACCAAAACCATGGGTTAACCCCTTTGGAAAAATGTCAATTTTTCGACATTTTGAACTTCTTGTTTTTATAGACTAGAAAGGAGTTTTTTCGTTCTAGAATATCATAAAAGACATTTTCCTGACCTGTATTGCCTAAAAAAAAAAAGTTGGAAAAATGGCCATTTTTGGACCAAAACCCTGGGTTAACCCCTTTGGAAAAATGTCGATTTTTCGACTTTTTGAACTTGTTGTTTTTATAGCTTAGAAAGGCATTTTTTCGTTCTAGAATATCATAAAAGACATTTTCCTGACCTATATTGCCTAAAAAAAAAAAACTTGGAAAAATGGCCATTGTTGGACGAAAACCATGGGTTAACCCCTTTGGAAAAACTTCAATTTTTCGACTTTTTGTACTTCTTGTTTTTATAGCTTAGAAAGGAGTTTTTTCGTTCTAGAATATCATAAAAGACATTTTCCTGACCTATATTGCCTAAAAAAAAAGGTTGGAAAAATGGCCATTTTTGGACCAAAACCCCTTTGGAAAAAACGTCAATTTTGCGACTTTTTGAATTTGTTGTTTTTATAGCTTAGAAAGGCGTTTTTTCGTTCTAGAATATCATAAAACACATTTTCCTGACCTGTATTGCCTAAAAAATAAAACTTGTAAAAATGGCCATTTTTGGACCAAAACCATGGGTTAAGCCCTTTGGAAATATGTCAATTTTTCGACTTCTTGAATTTGTTGTTTTTATAGCATAGAAAAGCGTTTTTTCGTTCTAGAATATCATAAAAGACACTTCCTTGACCTATATTGCCAAAAAAAGAAAACTTTGAAAAATGGGCATTTTTGGACCAAAACTATGGGTTAACCCCTTTGGAAAAATGTCAATTTTTCGACTGTTTGAAGTTGTTGTTTTTATAGCTTAGAAAGGCGTTTTTTCGTTCTAGAATATCATAAAAGACATTTTCCTTACCTGTATTGCCTAAAAAAAAAACTTGGAAAAATGGCCATTTTTGGACAAAAACCATGGGTTAACCCCTCAGGAAAAATGTCAATTTTTCCACGTTTTGAATTTCTTGATTTTATAGCTTAGAAAGGCGTTTTCTCGTTCTAAAATATCGTAAAAGACATTTTCCTGATCTGTATTGCTTAAAAAAGAGAAGTTGGAAAAATAGCCATTTTTGGACCAAAACCATGCGTTAACCCCTTTGGAAAAATGTCAATTTTTCCACTTTTTGAACTTGTTGTTTTTATAGCTTAGAAAGGCGTTTTTTCGTTCTAGAATATCATAAAAGAGATTTTCCTGACCTATATTGCCTAAAAAAAAAAACTCGGAAAAATGGCCATTTTTGGACCAAAACCATGGGTTAACCCCTTTGGAAAAATGTCAATTTTTCGACTTTTTGAACTTGTTGTTTTTATAGCTTAGAAAAATGTTTTTTCGTTCTACAATATCATAAAAGACATTTTCCTGACCTGTATTGCCTAAAAAAAAAAAGTTGAAAAAATGGGCATTTTTGGACCAAAACCATGGGTTAACCCCTTTGGAAAAATGTCAATTTTTCGACTTTTTAAACTTCTTGTTTTTATAGCTTAGAAAGGCGTTTTCTCGTTCTAGAATATCATAAAAGACATTTTCCTGACCTATATTGCCTAAAAAAAAAACTCGGAAAAATGGCCATTTTTGGACCAAAACCATGCGTTAACCCCTTTGGAAAAATGTCAATTTTTCGACTTTTTGAACTTGTTTTTTTTATAGCTTAGAAAGGCGTTTTTTCGTTCTAGAATATCATAAAAGACATTTTCCTGACCTGTATTGCGTAAAAAAAAAAAATGAAAAAAATTGCCATTTTCGGACCAAAACCATGGGTTAATCCGTTTGGAAAAATGTCAATTTTTCGACTTTTTGTACTTCTTGTTTTTATAGCATAGAAAGGCGTTTTTTCGTTCTAGAATATCATAAAAGACATTTTCCTGACCTATATTGCCTAAAAAAAAAACTTGTAAAAATGGCCATTTTTGGACCATAACCATGGGTTAACCCCTTTTGAAATATGTCAATTTTTCGACTTTTTGAATTTGTTGTTTTTATAGCTTAGAAAGGCGTTTTTTCGTTCTAGAATATCATAAAAGAAATTTCCGTGACCTATATTGCCAAAAAAAGAAAACTTTGAAAAATGGCCATTTTTGGACCAAAACTATGGGTTAACCCCTTTGGAAGAATGTCAATTTTTCGACTGTTTGAAGTTGTTGTTTTTATAGCTTAGAAAGGCGTTTTTTCGTTCTAGAATATCATAAAAGACATTTTCCTGACCTGTATTGCCTAAAAAAAAAAACTTGGAAAAATGGCCATTTTTGGACCAAAACCATGCGTTAACCCCTTTGGAAAAATGTCAATTTTTCCACTTTTTGAACTTCTTGTTTTTATAGCTTAGAAACGCGTTTTTTCGTTCTAGAATATCATAAAAGAGATTTTCCTGACCTATATTGCCTAAAAAAAAAAACTCGGAAAAATGGCCATTTTTGGACCAAAACCATGGGTTAACCCCTTTGGAAAAATGTCAATTTTTCGACTTTTTGAACTTGTTTTTTTTTATAGCTTAGAAAGGCGTTTTTTCGTTCTAGAATATCATTAAAGACTTTTTCCTGACCTGTATTGCGTAAAAAAAAAAAATGAAAAAAATTGCCATTTTCGGACCAAAACCATTTGTTAATCCCTTTGGAAAAATGTCAATTTTTCCACTTTTTGTACTTCTTGTTTTTATTGCTTAGAAAGGCGTTTTTTCGTTCTAGAATATCATCAAAGACATTTTCCTGACCTGTATTGCCTAAAAAAAAAAAAGGAAAAATGGCCATCTTCGGACCAAAACCATGGGTTAATCCCTTTGGAAAAATGTCAGTTTTTCGACTTTTTGTACTTCTTGTTTTTATAGCTTAGACAGGCGTTTTTTCGTTCTAGAATATCATAAAAGACATTTTCCTGACCTATATAGCCTAAAAAAAAAAGTTGGAAAAATGGCCATTTTTGGACCAAAACCCCTTTGGAAAAAATGTGAATTTTTCGACTTTTTGAACTTGTTGTTTTTATAGCTTAGAAAGGCGTTTTTTCGTTCTAGAATATCATAAAAGACATTTTCCTGTCCTGTATTGCCTAAAAAAAAAAAGTTGGAAAAATGGCCATTTTTGCACCAAAACCATGGGTTAACCCCTTTGGAAGAATGTCAATTTTTCGACTTTTTGAACTTGTTGCTTTTATAGCTTAGAAAGGCGTTTTTTCGTTCTAGAATATCATAAAAGACATTTTCCTGACCTATATTGCCTAAAAAAAAAAAGTTGGAAAAATGGCCATTTTTGGACCAAAACCATGGGTTAACCCCTTTGGAAAAATGTCAATTTTTCGACTTTTTGAACTTCTTGTTTTTATAGACTAGAAAGGAGTTTTTTCGTTCTAGAATATCATAAAAGACATTTTCCTGACCTGTATTGCCTAAGAAATAAAAGTTGGAAAAATGGCCATTTTTGGACCAAAACCCTGGGTTAACCCTTTTGGAAAAATGTCGATTTTTCGACTGTTTTAACTAGTTGTTTTTATAGCTTAGAAAGGCATTTTTTCGTTCTAGAATATCATAAAAGACATTTTCCTGACCTATATTGCCTAAAAAAAAAAAACTTGGAAAAATGGCCATTGTTGGACGAAAACCATGGGTTAACCCCTTTGCAAAAACTTCAATTTTTCGACTTTTTGTACTTCTTGTTTTTATAGCTTAGAAAGGAGTTTTTTCGTTCTAGAATATCATAAAAGACATTTTCCTGACCTGTATTGCCTAACAAACAAAACTTGGAAAAATGGCCATTTTTGGACCTAAACCATGGGTTCACCCCTTTGGAAAAATGTCAATTTTTCGACTTTTTGAACTTGTTGTTTTTATAACTTAGAAAGGCGTTTTTTCGTTGTAGAATATCATAAAAGACATTTTCCTGACCTATATTGCCTAAAAAAAAAGGTTGGAAAAATGACCATTTTTGGACCAAAACCCTTTTGGAAAAAACGTCAATTTTGCAACTTTTTGAATTTGTTGTTTTTATAGCTTAGAAAGGCGTTTTTTCGTTCTAGAATATCATAAAACACATTTTCCTGACCTGTATTGCCTAAAAAATAAAACTTGTAAAAATGGCCATTTTTGGACCAAAACCATGGGTTAAGCCCTTTCGAAATATGTCAATTTTTCGACTTCTTGAATTTGTTGTTTTTATAGCTTAGAAAAGCGTTTTTTCGTTCTAGAATATCATAAAAGACATTTCCTTAACCTATATTGCCAAAAAAAGAAAACTTTGAAAAATGGCCATTTTTGGACCAAAACTATGGGTTAACCCCTTTGGAAAAATGTCAATTTTTCGACTGTTTGAAGTTGTTGTTTTTATAGCTTAGAAAGGCGTTTTTCGTTCTAGAATATCATAAAAGACATTTTCCTTACCTGTATTGCCTAAAAAAAAAACTTGGAAAAATGGCCATTTTTGGACAAAAACCATGGGTTAACCCCTCAGGAAAAATGTCAATTTTTCCACGTTTTGAACTTCTTGTTTTTATAGCTTAGAAAGGCGTTTTCTCGTTCTAGAATATCGTAAAAGACATTTTCCTGATCTGTATTGCTTAAAAAAAAAAAGTTGAAAAAATGGGCATTTTTGGACCAAAACCCTGGGTTAACCCCTTTGGAAAAATGTAAATTTTTCGACTTTTTAAACTTCTTGTTTTTATAGCTTAGAAAGGCGTTTTCTCGTTCTAGAATATCATAAAAGACATTTTCCTGACCTATATTGCCTAAAAAAAAAAACTCGGAAAAATGGCCATTTTTGGACCAAAACCATGGGTTAACCCCTTTGGAAAAATGTCAATTTTTCGACTTTTTGAACTTGTTGTTTTTATAGCTTAGAAAAATGTTTTTTCGTTCTACAATATCATAAAAGACATTTTCCTGACCTGTATTGCCTAAAAAAAAAAAGTTGAAAAAATGGGCATTTTTGGACCAAAACCCTGGGTTAACCCCTTTGGAAAAATGTCAATTTTTCGACTTTTAAAACTTGTTGTTTTTATAGCTTAGAAAGGCGTTTTTTCGTTCTAGAATATCATAAAAGACATTTTCCTGACCTATATTGCCAAAAAAAAAAACTCGGAAAAATGGACATTTTTGGACCAAAACCATGCGTTAACCCCTTTGGAAAAATGTCAATTTTTCGACTTTTTGAACTTGTTTTTTTTATAGCTTAGAAAGGCGTTTTTTCGTTCTAGAATATCATAAAAGACATTTTCCTGACCTGTATTGCGTAAAAAAAAAAAATGAAAAAAATTGCCATTTTCGGACCAAAACCATGGGTTAATCCGTTTGGAAAAATGTCAATTTTTCGACTTTTTGTACTTCTTGTTTTTATAGCATAAAAAGGCGTTTTTTCGTTCTAGAATATCATAAAAGACATTTTCCTGACCTATATTGCCTAAAAAAAAAACTTGTAAAAATGGCCATTTTTGGACCAAAACCATGGGTTAACCCGTTTTGAAATATGTCAATTTTTCGACTTTTTGAATTTGTTGTTTTTATAGCTTAGAAAGGCGTTTTTTCGTTCTAGAATATCATAAAAGAAATTTCCGTGACCTATATTGCCAAAAAAAGAAAACTTTGAAAAATGGCCATTTTTGGACCAAAACTATGGGTTAACCCCTTTGGAAAAATGTCAATTTTTCGACTGTTTGAAGTTTTTATTTTTATAGCTTAGAAAGGCGTTTTTTCGTTCTAGAATATCATAAAAGACATTTTCCTGACCTGTATTGCCTAAAAAAAAAAACTTGGAAAAATGGCCATTTTTGGACCAAAACCATGGGTTAACCCCTCAGGAAAAATGTCAATTTTTCCACGTTTTGAACTTCTTGTTTTTATAGCTTAGAAAGGCGTTCTCTCGTTCTAGAATATCATAAAAGACATTTTCCTGATCTGTATTGCTTAAAAAAGAGAAGTTGGAAAAATGGCCATTTTTGGACCAAAACCATGCGTTAACCCCTTTGGAAAAATGTCAATTTTTCCACTTTTTGAACTTGTTGTTTTTATAGCTTAGAAAGGCGTTTTTTCGTTCTAGAATATCATAAAAGACATTTTCCTGACCTATATTGCCTAAAAAAAAAAACTCGGAAAAATGGCCATTTTTGGACCAAAACCATGGGTTAACCCCTTTGGAAAAATGTCAATTTTTCGACTTTTTGAACTTGTTGTTTTTATAGCTTAGAAAAACGTTTTTTCGTTCTACAATATCATAAAAGACATTTTCCTGACCTGTATTGCCTAAAAAAAAAAAGTTGGAAAAATGGGCATTTTTGGACCAAAACCCTGGGTTAACCCCTTTGGAAAAATGTCAATTTTTCGACTTTTTAAACTTGTTGTTTTTATAGCTTAGAAAGGCGTTTTTTCGTTCTAGAATATCATAAAAGACATTTTCCTGACCTATATTGCCTAAAAAAAAAAACTCGGAAAAATGGCCATTTTTGGACCAAAACCATGGGTTAACCCCTTTGGAAAAATGTCAATTTTTCGACTTTTTGAACTTGTTGTTTTTATAGCTTAGAAAAACGTTTTTTCGTTCTACAATATCATAAAAGACATTTTCCTGACCTGTATTGCCTAAAAAAAAAAAGTTGGAAAAATGGGCATTTTTGGACCAAAACCATGGGTTAACCCCTTTGGAAAAATGTCAATTTTTCGACTTTTTGAACTTGTTTTTTTTATAGCTTAGAAAAACGTTTTTTCGTTCTAGAATATCATTAAAGACTTTTTCCTGACCTGTATTGCGTAAAAAAAAAAAATGAAAAAAATTGCCATTTTCGGACCAAAACCATGGGTTAATCCCTCTGGAAAAATGTCAATTTTTCGACTTTTTGTACTTCTTGTTTTTATTGCTTAGAAAGGCGTTTTTTCGTTCTAGAATATCATAAAAGACATTTTCCTGACCTATATTGCCTAAAAAAAAAAACTTGGAAAAATGGCCATTTTTGGACCAATAGCATGGGGTATCCCCTTTGGAAAAATGTCAATTTTTCGACTTTTTGAACTTGTTGTTTTTATAGCTTAGAAAGGCGTTTTTTCGTTCTAGAACATCATCAAAGACATTTTCCTGACCTGTATTGCCTAAAAAAAAAAAAAAGGAAAAATGGCCATCTTCGGACCAAAACCATGGGTTAATCCCTTTGGAAAAATGTCAGTTTTTCGACTTTTTGTACTTCTTGTTTTTATAGCTTAGACAGGCGTTTTTTCGTTCTAGAATATCATAAAAGACATTTTCCTGACCTATATAGCCTAAAAAAAAAAGTTGGAAAAATGGCCATTTTTGGACCAAAACCCCTTTGGAAAAAATGTGAATTTTTCGACTTTTTGAAGTTGTTGTTTTTATAGCTTAGAAAGGCGTTTTTTCGTTCTAGAATATCATAAAAGACATTTTCCTGTCCTATATTGCCTCAAAAAAAAAACTTGAAAAAATGGCCATATTTGGACCAAAACCATGGGTTAACCCCTTTGGAAATATGTCAATTTTTCGACTTTTCGGACTTGTTGTTTTTATAGCTTAGAAAGGCGTTTTTTCGTTCTAGAATATCATAAAAGACATTTTCCTGACCTATATTGCCTAAAAAAAAAAGTTAGAAAAATGGCCATATTTGGACCAAAACCGTGGGTTAACACCTTTGGAAAAATATCAATTTTTCGACTTTTTAAACTTCTTGTTTTTATAGCTTAGAAAGGCGTTTTTTTGTTTTACAATATAATAAAATACATTTTGCTGACCTGTATTGCCTAAAAAAAAAAAGTTGGAAAAATGGCCATTTTTGCACCAAAACCATGGGTTAACCCCTTTGGAAAAATGTCAATTTTTCGACTTTTTGAACTTGTTGCTTTTATAGCTTAGAAAGGCGTTTTTTCGTTCTAGAATATCATAAAAGACATTTTCCTGACCTATATTGCCTAAAAAAAAAAAGTTGGAAAAATGGCCATTTTTGGACCAAAACCATGGGTTAACCCCTTTTGAAAAATGTCAATTTTTCGACTTTTTGAACTTCTTGTTTTTATAGACTAGAAAGGAGTTTTTTCGTTCTAGAATATCATAAAAGACATTTTCCTGACCTGTATTGCCTAAAAAAAAAAACTTGGAAAAATGGCCATTTTTGGACCAAAACCCTGGGTTAACCCCATTGGAAAAATGTCGATTTTTCGACTTTTTGAACTTGTTGTTTTTATAGCTTAGAAAGGCATTTTTTCGTTCTAGAATATCATAAAAGACATTTTCCTGACCTATATTGCCTAAAAAAAAAAAACTTGGAAAAATGGCCATTGTTGGACGAAAACCATAGGTTAACCCCTTTGCAAAAACTTCAATTTTTCGACTTTTTGTACTTCTTGTTTTTATAGCTTAGAAAGGAGTTTTTTCGTTCTAGAATATCATAAAAGACATTTTCCAGACCTGTATTGCCTAACAAACAACACTTGGAAAAATGGCCATTTTTGGACCAAAACCATGGGTTAACCCCTTTGGAAAAATGTCAATTTTTCGACTTTTTGAACTTGTTGTTTTTATAACTTAGAAAGGCGTTTTTTCGTTCTAGAATATCATAAAAGACATTTTCCTGACCTATATTGCCTAAAAAAAAAGGTTGGAAAAATGGCCATTTTTGGACCAAAACCCCTTTGGAAAAAACGTCAATTTTGCAACTTTTTGAATTTGTTGTTTTTATAGCTTAGAAAGGCGTTTTTTCGTTCTAGAATATCATAAAACACATTTTCCTGACCTGTATTGCCTAAAAAAAAAACTCGGAAAAATGGACATTTTTGGACCAAAACCATGCGTTAACCCCTTTGGAAAAATGTCAATTTTTCGACTTTTTGAACTTGTTGTTTTTATAGCTTAGAAAAACGTTTTTTCGTTCTAGAATATCATAAAAGACATTTTCCTGACCTGTATTGCCTAAAAAAAAAAAGTTGGAAAAATGGGCATTTTTGGACCAAAACCCTGGGTTAACCCCTTTGGAAAAATGTCAATTTTTCGACTTTTTAAACTTCTTGTTTTTATAGCTTAGAAAGGCGTTTTTTCGTTCTAGAATATCATAAAAGACATTTTCCTGACCTATATTGCCTAAAAAAAAAACTCGGAAAAATGGACATTTTTGGACCAAAACCATGCGTTAACCCCTTTGGAAAAATGTCAATTTTTCCACTTTTTGAACTTGTTTTTTTTATAGCTTAGAAAGGCGTTTTTTCGTTCTAGAATATCATTAAAGACTTTTTCCTGACCTGTATTGCGTAAAAAAAAAAATGAAAAAAATTGCCATTTTCGGACCAAAACCATGGGTTAACCCCTTTGGAAAAATGTCAATTTTTCGACTTTTTGAACTTGTTGTTTTTATAGCTTAGAAAAACGTTTTTTCGTTCTACAATATCATAAAAGACATTTTCCTGACCTGTATTGCCTAAAAAAAAAAAGTTGGAAAAATGGGCATTTTTGGACCAAAACCCTGGGTTAACCCCTTTGGAAAAATGTCAATTTTTCGACTTTTTAAACTTCTTGTTTTTATAGCTTAGAAAGGCGTTTTTTCGTTCTAGAATATCATAAAAGACATTTTCCTGACCTATATTGCCAAAAAAAAAAACTCGGAAAAATGGACATTTTTGGACCAAAACCATGCGTTAACCCCTTTGGAAAAATGTCAATTTTTCGACTTTTTGAACTTGTTGTTTTTATAGCTTAGAAAAACGTTTTTTCGTTCTACAATATCATAAAAGACATTTTCCTGACCTGTATTGCCTAAAAAAAAAAAGTTGGAAAAATGGGCATTTTTGGACCAAAACCCTGGGTTAACCCCTTTGGAAAAATGTCAATTTTTCGACTTTTTAAACTTGTTGTTTTTATAGCTTAGAAAGGCGTTTTTTCGTTCTAGAATATCATAAAAGACATTTTCCTGACCTATATTGCCTAAAAAAAAAACTCGGAAAAATGGACATTTTTGGACCAAAACCATGCGTTAACCCCTTTGGAAAAATGTCAATTTTTCGACTTTTTGAACTTGTTTTTTTTATAGCTTAGAAAGGCGTTTTTTCGTTCTAGAATATCATTAAAGACTTTTTCCTGACCTGTATTGCGTAAAAAAAAAAAATGAAAAAAATTGCCATTTTTGGATCAAAACCATGGGTTAATCCCTCTGGAAAAATGTCAATTTTTCGACTTTTTGTACTTCCATTTTTTATTGCTTAGAAAGGCGTTTTTTCGTTCTAGAATATCATAAAAGACATTTTCCTGACCTATATTGCCTAAAAAAAAAAACTTGGAAAAATGGCCATTTTTGGACCAATAGCATGGGGTATCCCCTTTGGAAAAATGTCAATTTTTCGACTTTTTGAACTTGTTGTTTTTATAGCTTAGAAAGGCGTTTTTTCGTTCTAGAACATCATCAAAGACATTTTCCTGACCTGTATTGCCTAAAAAAAAAAAAAGGAAAAATGGCCATCTTCGGACCAAAACCATGGGTTAATCCCTTTGGAAAAATGTCAGTTTTTCGACTTTTTGTACTTCTTGTTTTTATAGCTTAGACAGGCGTTTTCTCGTTCTAGAATATCATAAAAGACATTTTCCTGACCTATATAGCCTAAAAAAAAAAGTTGGAAAAATGGCCATTTTTGGACCAAAACCCCTTTGGAAAAAATGTGAATTTTTCGACTTTTTGAACTTGTTGTTTTTATAGCTTAGAAAGGCGTTTTTTCGTTCTAGAATATCATAAAAGACATTTTCCTGTCCTATATTGCCTAAAAAAAAAAACTTGAAAAAATGGCCATATTTGGACCAAAACCATGGGTTAACCCCTTTGGAAATATGTCAATTTTTTGACTTTTCGAACTTGTTGTTTTTATAGCTTAGAAAGGCGTTTTTTCGTTCTAGAATATCATAAAAGACATTTTCCTGACCTATATTGCCTAAAAAAAAAAGTTAGAAAAATGGCCATATTTGGACCAAAACCGTGGGTTAACACCTTTGGAAAAATATCAATTTTTCGACTTTTTAAACTTCTTGTTTTTATAGCTTAGAAAGGCGTTTTTTTGTTTTACAATATAATAAAATACATTTTGCTGACCTGTATTGCCTAAAAAAAAAAAGTTGGAAAAATGGCCATTTTTGCACCAAAACCATGGGTTAACCCCTTTGGAAAAATGTCAATTTTTCGACTTTTTGAACTTGTTGCTTTTATAGCTTAGAAAGGCGTTTTTTCGTTCTAGAATATCATAAAAGACATTTTCCTGACCTATATTGCCTAAAAAAAAAAAGTTGGAAAAATGGCCATTTTTGGACCAAAACCATGCATTAACCCCCTTGGAAAAATGTCAATTTTTCGACTTTTTGAACTTCTTGTTTTTATAGACTAGAAAGGAGTTTTTTCGTTCTAGAATATCATAAAAGACATTTTCCTGACCTGTATTGCCTAAAAAAAAAAACTTGGAAAAATGGCCATTTTTGGACCAAAACCCTGGGTTAACCCCTGTGGAAAAATGTCAATTTTTCGACTTTTTAAACTTGTTGTTTTTATAGCTTAGAAAGGCATTTTTTCGTTCTAGAATATCATAAAAGACATTTTCCTGACCTATATTGCCTAAAAAAAAAAAACTTGGAAAAATGGCCATTGTTGGACGAAAACCATAGGTTAACCCCTTTGCAAAAACTTCAATTTTTCGACTTTTTGTACTTCTTGTTTTTATAGCTTAGAAAGGAGTTTTTTCGTTCTAGAATATCATAAAAGACATTTTCCTGACCTGTATTGCCTAACAAACAAAACTTGGAAAAATGGCCATTTTTGGACCAAAACCATGGGTTAACCCCTTTGGAAAAATGTCAATTTTTCGACTTTTTGAACTTGTTGTTTTTATAACTTAGAAAGGCGTTTTTTCGTTCTAGAATATCATAAAAGACATTTTCCTGACCTATATTGCCTAAAAAAAAAGGTTGGAAAAATGGCCATTTTTGGACCAAAACCCCTTTGGAAAAAACGTCAATTTTGCAACTTTTTGAATTTGTTGTTTTTATAGCTTAGAAAGGCGTTTTTTCGTTCTAGAATATCATAAAACACAGTTTCCTGACCTGTATTGCCTAAAAAAAAAAAACTTGTAAAAATGGCCATTTTTGGACCAAAACCATGGGTTAAGCCCTTTGGAAATATGTTTCGACTTCTTGAATTGGTTGTTTTTATAGCTTAAAAAAGCGTTTTTTCGTTCTAGAATATCATAAAAGACATTTCCTTGACCTATATTGCCAAAAAAAGAAAACTTTGAAAAATGGCCATTTTTGGACCAAAACTATGGGTTAACCCCTTTGGAAAAATGTCAATTTTTCGACTGTTTGAAGTTGTTGTTTTTATAGCTTAGAAAGGCGTTTTTTCGTTCTAGAATATCATAAAAGACATTTTCCTTACCTGTATTGCCTAAAAAAAAAACTTGGAAAAATGGCCATTTTTGGACCAAAACCATGGGTTAATCCGTTTGGAAAAATGTCAATTTTTCGACTTTTTGTACTTCTTGTTTTTATAGCTTAGAAAGGCGTTTTTTCATTCTAGAATATCATAAAAGACATTTTCCTGACCTATATTGCCTAAAAAAAAAACTCGGAAAAATGGACATTTTCGGACCAAAACCATGCGTTAACCCCTTTGGAAAAATGTCAATTTTTCGACTTTTTGAACTTGTTTTTTTTATAGCTTAGAAAGGCGTTTTTTCGTTCTAGAATATCATTAAAGACTTTTTCCTGACCTGTATTGCGTAAAAAAAAAAAATGAAAAAAATTGCCATTTTCGGACCAAAACCATGGGTTAATCCCTTTGGAAAAATGTCAATTTTTCGACTTTTTGTACTTCTTGTTTTTATTGCTTAGAAAGGCGTTTTTTCGTTCTAGAATATCATAAAAGACATTTTCCTGACCTATATTGCCTAAAAAAAAAAACTTGGAAAAATGGCCATTTTTGGACCAAAAGCATGGGGTATCCCCTTTGGAAAAATGTCAATTTTTCGACTTTTTGAACTTGTTGTTTTTATAGCTTAGAAAGGCGTTTTTTCGTTCTAGAATATCATAAAAGACATTTTCCTGTCCTATATTGCCTAAAAAAAAAAACTTGAAAAAATGGCCATATTTGGACCAAAACCATGGGTTAACCCCTTTGGAAATATGTCAATTTTTCGACTTTTCGAACTTGTTGTTTTTATAGCTTAGAAAGGCGTTTTTTCGTTCTAGAATATCATAAAAGACATTTTCCTGACCTATATTGCCTAAAAAAAAAAGTTAGAAAAATCGCCATATTTGGACCAAAACCGTGGGTTAACACCTTTGGAAAAATATCAATTTTTCGATCTTTTAAACTTCTTGTTTTTATAGCTTAGAAAGGCGTTTTTTTGTTTTACAATATAATAAAATACATTTTGCTGACCTGTATTGCCTAAAAAAAAAAAGTTGGAAAAATGGCCATTTTTGGACCAAAACCATGGGTTAACCCCTTTGGAAAAATGTCAATTTTTCGACTTTTTGAACTTGTTGCTTTTATAGCTTAGAAAGGCGTTTTTTCGTTCTAGAATATCATAAAAGACATTTTCCTGACCTATATTGCCTAAAAAAAAAAAGTTGGAAAAATGGCCATTTTTGGACCAAAACCATGGGTTAACCCCTTTGGAAAAATGTCAATTTTTCGACTTTTTGAACTTCTTGTTTTTATAGACTAGAAAGGAGTTTTTTCGTTCTAGAATATCATAAAAGACATTTTCCTGACCTGTATTGCCTAAAAAAAAAAAGTTGGAAAAATGGCCATTTTTGGACCAAAACCCTGGGTTAACCCCTTTGGAAAAATGTCGATTTTTCGACTTTTTGAACTTGTTGTTTTTATAGCTTAGAAAGGCATTTTTTCGTTCTAGAATATCATAAAAGACATTTTCCTGACCTATATTGCCTAAAAAAAAAAAACTTGGAAAAATGGCCATTGTTGGACGAAAACCATAGGTTAACCCCTTTGCAAAAACTTCAATTTTTCGACTTTTTGTACTTCTTGTTTTTATAGCTTAGAAAGGAGTTTTTTCGTTCTAGAATATCATAAAAGACATTTTCCTGACCTGTATTGCCTAACAAACAAAACTTGGAAAAATGGCCATTTTTGGACCAAAACCATGGGTTAACCCCTTTGGAAAAATGTCAATTTTTCGACTTTTTGAACTTGTTGTTTTTATAACTTAGAAAGGCGTTTTTTCGTTCTAGAATATCATAAAAGACATTTTCCTGACCTATATTGCCTAAAAAAAAAGGTTGGAAAAATGGCCATTTTTGGACCAAAACCCCTTTGGAAAAAACGTCAATTTTGCGACTTTTTGAATTTGTTGTTTTTATAGCTTAGAAAGGCGTTTTTTCGTTCTAGAATATCATAAAACACAGTGTCCTGACCTGTATTGCCTAAAAAAAAAAAACTTGTAAAAATGGCCATTTTTGGACCAAAACCATGGGTTAAGCCCTTTGGAAATATGTGAATTTTTCGACTTCTTGAATTGGTTGTTTTTATAGCTTAAAAAAGCGTTTTTTCGTTCTAGAATATCATAAAAGACATTTCCTTGACCTATATTGCCAAAAAAAGAAAACTTTGAAAAATGGCCATTTTTGGACCAAAACTATGGGTTAACCCCTTTGGAAAAATGTCAATTTTTCGACTGTTTTAAGTTGTTGTTTTTATAGCTTAGAAAGGCGTTTTTTCGTTCTAGAATATAATAAAAGACATTTTCCTTACCTGTATTGCCTAAAAAAAAAACTTGGAAAAATGGCCATTTTTGGACCAAAACCATGGGTTAACCCCTCAGGAAAAATGTCAATTTTTCCACGTTTTGAACTTCTTGTTTTTATAGCTTAGAAAGGCGTTTTCTCGTTCTAGAATATCATAAAAGACATTTTCCTTATCTGTATTGCTTAAAAAAGAGAAGTTGGAAAAATGGCCATTTTTGGACCAAAACCATGCGTTAACCCCTTTGGAAAAATGTCAATTTTTCCACTTTTTGAACTTGTTGTTTTTATAGCTTAGAAAGGCGTTTTTTCGTTCTAGAATATCATAAAAGAAATTTCCGTGACCTATATTGCCAAAAAAAGAAAACTTTGAAAAATGGCCATTTTTGGACCAAAACTATGGGTTAACCCCTCTGGAAAAATGTCAATTTTTCGACTGTTTGAAGTTGTTGTTTTTATAGCTTAGAAAGGCGTTTTTTCGTTCTAGAATATCATAAAAGACATTTTCCTGACCTATATTGCCTAAAAAAAAAACTCGGAAAAATGGACATTTTTGGACCAAAACCATGCGTTAACCCCTTTGGAAAAATGTCAATTTTTCGACTTTTTGAACTTGTTTTTTTTATAGCTTAGAAAGGCGTTTTTTCGTTCTAGAATATCATTAAAGACTTTTTCCTGACCTGTATTGCGTAAAAAAAAAAAATGAAAAAAATTGCCATTTTCGAACCAAAACCATGGGTTAATCCCTTTGGAAAAATGTCAATTTTTCGACTTTTTGTACTTCTTGTTTTTATTGCTTAGAAAGGCGTTTTTTCGTTCTAGAATATCATAAAAGACATTTTCCTGACCTATATTGCCTAAAAAAAAAAACTTGGAAAAATGGCCATTTTTGGACCAAAAGCATGGGGTATCCCCTTTGGAAAAATGTCAATTTTTCGACTTTTTGAACTTGTTGTTTTTATAGCTTAGAAAGGCGTTTTTTCGTTCTAGAATATCATCAAAGACATTTTCCTGACCTGTATTGCCTAAAAAAAAAAAAAGGAAAAATGGCCATCTTCGGACCAAAACCATGGGTTAATCCCTTTGGAAAAATGTCAGTTTTTCGACTTTTTGTACTTCTTGTTTTTATAGCTTAGACAGGCGTTTTTTCGTTCTAGAATATCATAAAAGACATTTTCCTGACCTATATAGCCTAAAAAAAAAAGTTGGAAAAATGGCCATTTTTGGACCAAAACCCCTTTGGAAAAAATGTGAATTTTTCGACTTTTTGAACTTGTTGTTTTTATAGCTTAGAAAGGCGTTTTTTCGTTCTAGAATATCATAAAAGACATTTTCCTGTCCTATATTGGCAAAAAAAAAAAACTTGAAAAAATGGCCATATTTGGACCAAAACCATGGGTTAACCCCTTTGGAAATATGTCAATTTTTCGACTTTTCGAACTTGTTGTTTTTATAGCTTAGAAAGGCGTTTTTTCGTTCTAGAATATCATAAAAGACATTTTCCTGACCTATATTGCCTAAAAAAAAAAGTTAGAAAAATGGCCATATTTGGACCAAAACCGTGGGTTAACACCTTTGGAAAAATATCAATTTTTCGATCTTTTAAACTTCTTGTTTTTATAGCTTAGAAAGGCGTTTTTTTGTTTTACAATATAATAAAATACATTTTGCTGACCTGTATTGCTTAAAAAAAAAAACTTGGAAAAATGGCCATTTTTGGACCAAAACCATGGGTTAACCCCTTTGGAAAAATGTCAATTTTTCGACTTTTTGAACTTGTTGCTTTTATAGCTTAGAAAGGCGTTTTTTCGTTCTAGAATATCATAAAAGACATTTTCCTGACCTATATTGCCTAAAAAAAAAAAGTTGGAAAAATGGCCATTTTTGGACCAAAACCATGGGTTAACACCTTTGGAAAAATGTCAATTTTTCGACTTTTTGAACTTCTTGTTTTTATAGCTTAGAAAGGAGTTTTTTCGTTCTAGAATATCATAAAAGACATTTTCCTGACCTGTATTGCCTAACAAACAAAACTTGGAAAAATGGCCATTTTTGGACCAAAACCATGGGTTAACCCCTTTGGAAAAATGTCAATTTTTCGACTTTTTGAACTTGTTGTTTTTATAACTTAGAAAGGCGTTTTTTCGTTCTAGAATATCATAAAAGACATTTTCCTGACCTATATTGCCTAAAAAAAAAGGTTGGAAAAATGGCCATTTTTGGACCAAAACCCCTTTGGAAAAAACGTCATTTTTGCGACTTTTTGAATTTGTTGTTTTTATAGCTTAGAAAGGCGTTTTTTCGTTCTAGAATATCATAAAACACATTTTCCTGACCTGTATTGCCTAAAAAAAAAAACTTGTAAAAATGGCCATTTTTGGACCAAAACCATGGGTTAAGCCCTTTGGAAATATGTCAATTTTTCGACTTCTTGAATTTGTTGTTTTTATAGCTTAGAAAAGCGTTTTTTCGTTCTAGAATATCATAAAAGACATTTCCTTGACCTATATTGCCAAAAAAAGAAAACTTTGAAAAATGGCCATTTTTGGACCAAAACTATGGGTTAACCCCTTTGGAAAAATGTCAATTTTTCGACTGTTTGAAGTTGTTGTTTTTATAGCTTAGAAAGGCGTTTTTTCGTTCTAGAATATCATAAAAGACATTTTCCTTACCTGTATTGCCTAAAAAAAAAACTTGGAAAAATTGCCATTTTTGGACCAAAACCATGGGTTAACCCCTCAGGAAAAATGTCAATTTTTCCACGTTTTGAACTTCTTGTTTTTATAGCTTAGAAAGGCGTTTTCTCGTTCTAGAATATCATAAAAGACATTTTCCTGATCTGTATTGCTTAAAAAAGAGAAGTTGGAAAAATGGCCATTTTTGGACCAAAACCATGCGTTAACCCCTTTGGAAAAATGTCAATTTTTCCACTTTTTGAACTTGTTGTTTTTATAGCTTAGAAAGGCGTTTTTTCGTTCTAGAATATGATAAAAGACATTTTCCAGACCTATATTGCCTAAAAAAAAAAAGTTGGAAAAATCGCCATTTTTGGACCAAAACAATGGGTTAACACCTTTTGGAAAATGTCAATTTTTCGACTTTTTGAACTTCTTGTTTTTATAGCTTAGAAAGGGGTTTTTTCGTTCTAGAATATCATAAAAGACATTTTTCTGACCTATATTGCGTAAAAAAAATAATTTTGAAAAATGGCCATTTTTGCACCAAAACCATGGGTTAACCCCTTTGGAAAAATGTCAATTTTTCGACTTTTTGAACTTCTTGTTTTTATAGCTTAGAAAGGCGTTTTTTCGTTCTACAATATAATAAAAGACATTTTCCTGACCTATATTGCCTAAAAAAAAAAAGTTGGAAAAATGGCCATTTTTGGACCAAAACCATGGGTTAACCCCTTTGGAAAAATGTCAATTTTTCGACTTTTTGAACTTGTTGGTTTTAGTAGCTTAGAAAGGCGTTTTTTCGTTCTAGAATATCATGAAAGACATTTTCCTGACCTATATTGGCAAAAAAAAAAAAACTTGGAAAAATGGTCATTTTTGGACCAAAACCATGGGTTAACCCCTTTAAAAAAATGTCAATTTTTCGACTTTTTGAACTTGTTGTTTTTATAGCTTAGAAAGGCGTTTTTTCGTTCTAGAATATCATAAAAGACATTTTCCTGACCTATATTGCCTAAAAAAGAAAACTTGTAAAAATGGCCATTTTTGGACCAAAACCATGGGTTAACCCCTTTGGAAAAATGTCAATTTTTCGACTTTTTGAACTTGTTGTTTTTATAGCTTAGAAAGGCGTTGTTTCGTTCTAGAATATCATAAAAGACATTTTCCTGATCTATATTGCCTAAAAAAAAAAATTTTGAAAAATGGTCATTTTTGGACCAAAACCATGGGTTAACCCCTTTGGAAAAATGTTAATTTTTCGACTTTTTGAACTTCTTGTTTTTATACCTTAGAAAGGCATTTTTTCGATCTAGAATATCATAAAAGACATTTTTCTGACCTATATTGCCTAAAAAAACAAAGTTGGAAAAATGGCCATTTTTTGACCAAAACCATGGGTTAATCCCTTTGCAAAAATGTCAATTTTTCGACTGTTTGAACTTGTTGTTTTTATAGCTTAGAAAGGCGTTTTTTCGTTCTAGAATATCATAAAAGACATTTTCCTGACCTATATTGCCTAAAAAAAAAAGTTGGAAAAATGGCCATTTTTGGACCAAAACCATGGGTTAACCCCTTTGGAAAAATGTCAATTTTTCGTTTTTTTTGAACATCTTGTTTTTATAGCCTAGAAAGGCGATTTTTTGCTCTAGAATGTCGTAAAAGACATATTCCTGGCTTGTTTTGCCTAAAAAAAAAAAGTTGGAAAAATGGCCATTTTTCGACCGAAACGATGGGTAACCCCTTTGGAAAAATGTCAATTTTTCCTCTTTTTGAACTTCTTCTTTTTATAGCTTAGAAAGGCGTTTTTTCGTTCTAGCATATCATAAAAGACATTTTCCTGACCTATATTGCCTAAAAAAAAAAAGTTGGAAAAATGGCCATTTTTGGACCAAAACCATGGGTTAACACCTTTTGGAAAATGTCAATTTTTCGACTTTTTGAACTTCTTGTTTTTATAGCTTTGAAAGGCGTTTTTTCGTTCTAGAATATCATAAAAGACATTTTTCTGACCCATATTGCGTAAAAAAAATAATTTTGAAAAATGGCCATTTTTGGACCAAAACCATGGGTTAACCCCTTTGGAAAAATGTCAATTTTTCGTTTTCTTTGAACATCTTGTTTTTATAGCCTAGAAAGGCGATTTTTTGCTCTAGAATGTCGTAAAAGACATATTGCTGGCCTGTTTTGCCTAAAAAAAAAAAGTTGGTAAAATGGCCATTTTTGGACCGAAACGATGGGTAACCCCTTTGGAAAAATGTCAGTTTTTTCGATTTTTTGAACTTCTTCTTTTTATAGCCTAGAAAGGTGATTTTTCGTTGTAGAATGTCGTAATAGACATTTTCCTGGCTTTTATTGCCTAAAAAAACATGTTGGAAAAATGGCCATTTTTGGACCAAAAGCATGGGTTAACCCATTTAGACAAATGTCAATTGTTTTGATTTTGGAACTTCTTGTTTTTATAGCCTAGAAAAGCGTTTTTTTTTTCTAGAATATCGTAAAAGACATTTTCCTGGCCTATATTGCCTAAAAAAGACAAGTGGAATAATGGCCATTTTTGGACCAAAGCATGGGTTAACCCCTTTGGAAGAATGTCAATTTTTCGACTTTTTAGAATATCGTAAAAGACATTTTCCTGGCCTATATTGCCTAAAAAAAGACAATTTGGAATAATGGCCATTTTTGGACCAAAGCATGGGTTAACCCCTTTGGAAAAATGTCAATTTTTCGACTTTCTGAAGTTTTTGTTTTTATAGCCTAGAATGGCCTTTTTCTCTTCTAGAATATAATGAAAGGCATTTGCCTTGCCTTTATTGCCTGAAAAAAAAAGTTGAAAAAATGGCCATTTTTGGACCAAAACCATGGGTTGAAAAATGTCAGTTTTCCACTTTTTGAACTTGTTGTTGTGATAGCCTAGAAAGTCGTTTTTTCGTTCTAGGATATCGTGCAACGTATCTTATTTAAATTAAAACAAAACTAACCTGAATTACGTAATCAAGATCTCTTTGATTGAATGTTTATTTTTCATCAGAATGATTATCGAGTCACTGAGTCCAATTAGTCCACCCCTTTCCTCTGTTTTAATTTTACACGCTTCCTTTCAGATTTTTGCATATCGAAATTCATGTGATGAGTAAACACGAACAGCGGTAGTAGTTTGCTGTTTAGTGTAAACACGTGTTGTAAAGTGTAAGTAGAAACTAACAAGGGTAACGAAGCTAGGAGCGTAGTATATGCATGAAAGCCCGTGCGTGCAGCTGAAATCTGGATTTTTCTTCATTTCCTGAGAGCATTATTCGTATTTGAGTCTTTGTGTTAGTATTTCCTTTATCTTTTCATTCATCCACAATATGACTGGAAGAAACATTATGGTCGAATTATGGTAAGGTGAAAAACGAAGAAAATGCCACTTCCCCCTCATAACATTCTCCTTTGTATTTACAGTAACTATCCTTCGGAAAATGCAGGAAATGGCACTTGGTCGGAACCTTAAATTCAAAAATTTTCGGGAGGAGTATACGCCAGACTGGCCCCTCTTTTCTTTGTTTTCTTTCCGTGCGTATACCTTGCAAATCTCACGCTTCGCTCCTGGAAGTAGAATAAGTTAGAATAAGTTGGTAAAACATGGTTAGAGTCATGTCATAAGTAGGGGGAATTGGTGAAAATATACAGTTGAACCTCCATTAAGTGGCCATCTTAGGGGTGCTATTAAGTGGCCACACAGTCATAATAGCATACTCTTTAGCAGCCCGGGGCAGCAGTACTGAATCACAATCGGTCGTCACCTTCTATCTCGGACTGTTTTTCTGTTTTCTTTCATCATATTCACAAAATAAAGCCAAACTTAGTCTGTCAAGTGCTTGATGGCCGCTTAATAGAGGTGACAACAACGGGAAAACTCTCGTTGGGATGGCCAAAAGGCGGCTGCGGCAGCTTTAATAATAGAGGTGGCTTAATTTCCCATTCTTTTAAACAACTAGAAATACGTAAATCGCAGGACCTCGCGAAGGACTTGGGGGAACGGCAAGTAAAGCGGAGAAGAAAATTTGTCAATCAAAAATTGTGAGCTATAGACAGAAACATAACAAAACTGTTGTACCTAAAATGAAAACTACATGAAAAGAAAAAGGAAAAAAGAAGAAAAGAAAAGAAAAGAAGCGAAGAGAAAAAGTACTACCCAGATTCGAACTCGGGCCCTTCGGTGCACCGGGCGAAAGCCTTACCACTAGACAACGTGGAATTTTTATTATTAAAACCCTCGAGCCTTTTTAAACATGAGTTCAAAGATATTTTTCAGAAGAATGACTGCAGTTTGGACAGTGAAAACCCAACGTAAATGCATTTCATCGCATTTACATGTAGAGAATGAAAGCCCAACAGTCTAGAACGATACGGTACAAACTCGTCTGCGAGCAAAACGTGTTTTTTTACCGCGGTATTCGCTCATATGTTTATAAGGCTAATTATCCAAAATCGCTTCCATTTGTTCTTAAAGAGCTTTAGCATTTGAAATTCATTGAGTGATGTTCTCTCTGCTCCGCTGTTTGTTGCTACCATCTCCATCCATCTTTGATGCTTGCGCCGTCGAATTTCAAGTCGGCGTTCTTCGCTCCAGAGGATTTTTCGGTGTCAAATCAGTCAAATCTTCCCCTGCGAGGATTGACAATTCGGCGTTCTTGTTTTTGCTGTTCTGTTTGCATGAGAAATGGCTTGAGATTGACCGATAGTAAACATTGTTTTGCAGACGACGAAAACACAGCTCTTCATGAGTGCTTTGGTCATTGATGGGAATTTAAAATTGTTTTCAGTCGAATGTTGCCTAGAAACAACAATGCGCCGTGACGTCAACTACTGTATGACGTCATGGCGGACACCATCGGATATATACAGGGCGGATAAAGGTTGGGCAATGAAACGAGCGCTCCGCTCTTCATTTAATGTGTGATGCGGAGTAGGACTGGCACGAGCGCTCTTTCCGCCCTTCCGGTGCGCTTGAGGGCCGGCGAAATTTTCCTTTTTGCAAACCGGAAATCCTATTTTCTTTCTGTAATTTCAGGCTACAGTGTTAAATAGATAAATTCGTTTTATAACAATATCAATAAACAGTTTCATATGTTTGTGTCTGTATGCCTATAAGTCAAACTTGTTGGTCGTATAATGCCAAAATTTGAGTTTAATTTGAAAGTGTTGAATACCTCCTTCTTCCACTAAATATCACCTAATCGTCTTTCGCCGTTTCGTTTACAAAAGCTTAACACTTCTTAACCTCAATTTTTACATATGTTAAAGGGGGATAAATTTTATGTAACATAAAAAAAATTAGATTGATATATTTTGATATAGTGGCGTTGTACTCCTTCAAACTTTCCTTCTCGGGTGCAACGCGCCATGGCGATTCGCGCAATGCGTCGCAAATCCGGCAACCGCATGTAAACAAAATTTATTGAGGTTAGTTGTAAGGTTTTTTCTCCGTTTTTCTCTCTAAAACAAAACAAGGTAAACAGTAAAAACTGAGGGGAAACTAATTTGAAGTTTCGAAGAAACAGAAAGACGTATGAGATGTTTTTTGTCAAAATTAAAAAGAAGGATGATGGTGATTGAAATTAGCATAATTTCACCTTGCACGAACTGCACGCATTTATAAAATATACGTCATCTAGTTATGAAACACACGATCTGCTGTCTTTTAGTTTTGCCATGGATGACATTTTCCTTCGTGTTTTAGACAGTAATTAGTTGTTTTTGTTTTAGAATAGCATCGACATTGGCGAGTAGTAGAACGAAAATATAATTCAGTGGTAGAGTCATGGAAGTAATAAGAGAAACCCTTTGAAAGCGATGTTTGTCGACTCCAATTAAACCTCCCGCAATAAATAGCCACATTTGCGTCTCGGAGACAGCGTACCAGCACAAAGGAACGAGAAAACAAATCAAGCTGCCATAATTCAGTGACAGCGGCAGTGTCTAATGTACAAACCACATCGCAAGCCCTTACCGAAGTCGAAAACAAGCGACATTTCTCAGCAGAGTCCCAGTCCACTGCATCACACCTTTTTGCTCGGACGCGCTCGTTTCACCGCCCAACCTTTATCCGCCCTGGATATACAGCTATTTCGAGAAAGGTTGTCGAAAAAAGTGCACACGACAATCCCGAAAGGCATTGTGGGTGGTTTTAAGTTCACTGTTCTTTAAGAAATTTGAAAGAATTGGTACGAAAGGCCGTGGAAATGTGTTTGCGAGTGCTAAAGAAAAGCAACAAAAGTAGGTTTGACAGCTGCAGAGTCAGGAACAGTGTACTGTTCATATCCCATATTACCTTTCGGGATGGTCGCGTGCACATTTGTTTCCGACAACCTTTCTCGAAATAGCTGTATACAAGTAAAGATGAAAACTGCGACTTTGCAGCTCGCTAGGACCCACGCGCGGTTCACACACTGCGCGCGCGCTTCGCGCACGACGAGATTATAAACTCACTGCGCTCGGCGCTCCGCGCCTCGCTTCGCGAGGAATTATTTGTGAACTTTGATTACTGCCCGCTTAATGGAGGGTGTTCGCTTAACAGGTAGCCGCTCAATGGAGGTTTACGGTTTAAGACCAGTATAATAAAGAAATGAAATTTTCAAAGAACTTCGTTCCCACAGTCGCCCGGAGTTACCCTCGTCCAGCGGTAGGTACCTCAAGTTACATTTTACGCAGGCGGTGTTGGACACGGTCCACGTGACCAATTACGTGTTACGTGAAGATGTTGGTATATAATTGGTGTACCATATATGAACACGGATTTATCACGATGGCAGATAAAGCCGAGTAGCTCTGGGGCCAAGTAGGTAAAATGCTACACGTGGAAAATCATCATGTCTTGGAACTTTCGTTCAAGGTATGTATCTGAACAATCTCCTGACTCTCCGGAGTCATTCAAGCAGACAGCATATATATACTTCTAATTGTGCTTTCTGTTTAGTTTTCTAACTTCCTAGGCACCGTCTATCGGGAAGGTAATATTGGTTTGCTCGTGTCTAGATACCCGGCAGCCGGGAACTGTTTTCAAAAAACTAGATACCCGGCAGTCAGAAATTTTGACCAATTTTCTTGAAATAGCTCGCTTAATTCCTCTAAGAACATAAGATATTTGTTTAGAAATCTCAAGCGATTATAAATATTGCCTTGGGTTAAAAGTAGAAGCGCCTGTCGAGCTTGGGCATAGAGTGAAATATCAATGTTTTCGACACTTTGAAAAACAGCTGTCTACCAGTATCCGGACACTTGAAACAAAAACTCAATTTTTGAGGCGCCCTCGGTAAACGAAGTATTTCGAATGAAAGCTGAACATTTCAGCTTTAAGATGACAGTTTTGGCGATTTGAAAGCTGGCGAAACAGTCGAGGAAGACGCCGTTCTGTTCGGGCGAATTAGTGCTGCTCAGAAAAGGGAGGGTAAATTGTGATATTTACGAAGAAACTGTTTTATTTTTTAAGTGAAGATACTTAGGGAAGTCAGGTTTTCAGAAAGTTTGTTAATTCTTCTTGAAATTCGATTTGTTTGGAATAACGGAGGCCAGAAAC
Source organism: Porites rus (assembly GCA_964035705.1). Lineage (NCBI taxonomy): Eukaryota > Metazoa > Cnidaria > Anthozoa > Scleractinia > Poritidae > Porites > Porites rus. The sequence goes on along the minus strand of OZ037998.1, from coordinate 33,965,704 downwards.
ATTCACTAAGTTTTGATGTCATGTGCCCAGTATTCGGACAGTTTTTTCTTTGCTGTACAGAATCGAATTGCACATTATCCGGATAAGATTTATTTCATATCAGTAACTATAATTAAAGCTTAGGATATATGATATAGTCGTAAAATGTAATTCTACTCAACTCCATATGGAAATTTTCTTCACTCAATCAGAGGTGACTTGATTTCGTGTGTACGGTTTGTTTCGCGTGACTGCATTTTCTATATATAACTGAATGGTCTGAGTTGAACCTGGAATTCTCATACTTTCCCCAGTTGTGACTGCTAGAATGGGGTTGCAACGGTCTGAAAAATGTCACAAAGGGATTGAGAGATGTGAAAGAAGGAGGAATTAGTGCTAGAAAAGCAGGCTTATTGTGGGACTGAGCATGAAGAAATCAACACTGCAGGTCGGACTAAATAGGAGAGTGACCTTTGACCATTGGGTTGAGGTTCCTTTCCCCCAATTTTTTTTTTAAAATAAAAAATGAAGAAAGAAAGTCGTTTGCAGATTGGCCTATTGAGCTTGCAAGCTGCGGCTTTGGCATGTCCATGGATGCCATCCTTAAATCAGTGAAAAAGTTCCTAGACAATGAGGTAAGCATTATACCATTTTTAAAACAGCCGCTTGCATTCCCCACCATACCCCAGTCATTTGTTATGTTTTATTTCATGATGCTAGGTTATGTTTTTTTGGAATCGATTGCCAGACTACTTTGCAAGTGCAAGAGAAGCTTATAAGTCGCTTGCCTGTCAAAATTTATGTACAGTTACGTTGTTATTGTTGTGTCCGGATACTGGGCCAGCTGTCCGGATACTGGGCAACATAGGAGCTCAGCAAAAATATTAATTTCGCGAGGGAAACAAAGGCAAAAAAGTTAAACTGTCTTTCTTCATATTAAGGACTAGATAGATTTTCACTGGGCCAAATTTCAGAACTCTTACGATTAACAAAGGAAAGTTATTGCAATCTTAAACTGAAGTGTCCGGATACTGGGCAACATACTGTAAATTTATACTGTAAATTTCTGACTGCCGGGTATCTAGTTTTTTTGCAAACAGTTCCCGGCTGCCGGGTATCTAGACACTTCCTAGAAAATATTCAAGTTCTGACACACTAAAGTCAACTCCCAATGAATATCCACAGAAATTATCAACGAAACCTTGCCAGAGTATTTAGTGTCTGTTCAGAAATGCCAAGTGATTCTTAATAAAGGTTTCATGTTGTTGTGGACAAATTCTCCGCGCTTGCATTAAGAATATTCTTTAGAATCTTGACTCACGGGTACGGTTTTCAAAATACTAGATGCCCAGCAGTCGCAAATTCACGTCCAATTTACGCGAAATATCTCATTGAATTTGTGTAAAAACATCAGAAAGTTGTTTAGAAAACTCAAGCGATTTCAAATACTGCTTTGGGCTTGACGTAGAGGCAACTGTCGAGCCTTCTTGACCTATTTTTGCCGTTCTCCTTGCCATCGCGGGATCGTGAAGTCCCTAGCATTTGCATCACGCAATTGTACTGTTACACTGGAAGTTGAAGGGCACTCTTTTGCCGAGTTGACAAATTTCAGGTTGTATGTAACTCAGAGGAACATCTCTGGAGGATAACTGTTAAGACTACAGACTCTTTATAATTTTACATACAAATCGAGTAGACTCAGCAGATGCCGAGAAAAAAATTTTCGTTAAAGTACAGTGAGAATTTCCGACTGCTGGGCATCTAGTATTTTGAAAGCCGTGCCCATGAGTCAAGATTCTAAAGAATATGCTTAACGTAAGCGCCGTCATTTTGTCCACAACAACACAAAACCTTTATTCAGAATCGCTTGGCATTTCTGAACAAACTCTAAATACTCTGGTGAGGTTTCGTTGATAATTTCTGTGAATATTCATCGGGAGTTGACTTAGTGTGTCAGAACTTGAATATTTTTTAAGTGTCGAAAACATTGAGATTTCATGGTATGCCCAAGCTCGACAGTCGCTTCTACTTTTAACCCAAGGCAATATTTATAATCGCTTGAGATTTCTAAACAAATATCTTATGTTCTTAGAGGAATTTAACGAGCTATTTCCAGAAAATTGGTCAAAATTTGTGGCTGCCAGGTATCTAGACACGTCATGTATTGTTTTCAGTGAGGATTGTGACTGTATTTTGAGTCCAGTAGGCAACAGAGTATCTGTCTTTGACCTTAAAAAGTAAGTGGCATAAACTTTTGTTATCAAGGGTCTGGATAACCTTGCCTCAGTAATATTTCTGTACGGTCTCATAAATGCCACTATAACTATTTAGTCAGTATAACCTTTCATGAATTTTGTATAGAAAATTCCAAATCTCCGAGCAAAAATTAAGAAAACAAACAAAAAGAGTGTCAGGTTACCAGGTTTCTGAAAAGTTTCAAATAATATATTATTGTAAACTGCCAGTTGGGTCAGTCTCTGATCGTCCCTATGCAGGGAGTAATTTACATTTCGCTATTGAAGATTTGTAACTTGTTGGCTATTTAACCTGTCACTTTTACATTGTAACCACGCTTATAAAGTCTGAGTGATTTGAATGACAAATATCTGTCTCGTTTTCTTGGTTTTTGCCCTCAGTTTTGGAATTTTCTACACTGAAATTAATGTCTTCGCCAGAGCAAGTGAAAAACCTTTTTGGTGACTTGCTTAAATTATGTTATTTCTGATCACAAATGTGCCCGCGAAGTACTTTGCAGTGTTGGGCCTCGCAAATATACTTATTTGCCTTTATATTTTGTCTGTTGCTGTTGTGTAATGTATATGTAGTCAAGATGTGTTGATTTAAGTGCAACTAGCCTCTCGTCATTAGTGTTACATGTAGGAATCTGGGAGGTAGAAGGCACAAGTGTAATAACTGGACCCAAGTGTAATAAAGGTCCCATCTGTAATAACATTTGGACCCTAAGCATAATAAAAGTCCCATCTGTAACAACATTTGGACCCTAAACATAATAAAAGTCCCATCCGTAAGAGTCCCATCACACAGTGGCAATGGCCTTATTTTTCAATGGCCAGTGCTGTTTAGCTAATACTTTTCTAGCCAAATTACTGCTAGATGTAAAATTCAGGTTGACAGTGACGTGAAAGCCATGAACATAAAATTAAATGGCAGGGGTTGGTTTCTGCAGGTCACCTGTTACCTCTTATTGGTCATAATTTGTTGTTGGTGTATTACCAGTTTGATTGTTAAGGAGACTTTTACATATACCGCCTTTATTACACTTATGTCCAAATTTTTTAATTACAGATGGGTCCAGACCTTTGTTCCAGTCACGTCAGTTTAATCTACATGTACTTTCTTCTTTCCAGCCAACTGGTATATACAGACGACATGCTTTCTCACTTGACAAAACTTCTTGAAGACAGAGACAACTACATTGAAGTAAGTATCCTTGCATTGGGGTAAGTATCCTATACAGTGGAGGTTTGTGATAAAACCAAAATACAAGGATTCAGTCAAATCTCTCCACAATGGCCACCTTGGCCTGGAGGGGAGGGGAGGTAGGGGTTTAATGTGACAATTTTTTTTACAGCTTACAACATGTTTATTATGCTAAGATCATGCATACAGCTGTACATGCATGCATGCATACATTTTGGTGTCTTGACGGATGTATGCATCCATGGGTCTGAGCTTAAGCAATTTCTCATCTGCTCCAAAACAGATCTCATAAGTTTGAATTGCCTTAAACTGTTATTTTATTCAGCCACCTCTTCAAGATGATATGAACAAATTTCAATATTCAATGTTCTTTTACTTTAGATGATATCTCCCCTAACCCTTTCGTATGAAAGAGATTTTCTATTAAATGATAAGGAGGTGAGTATTTAATTTTGTTAATTGTTTTTTTGTGTATTGATTTCATTCGCTATCTAATGTTTTGATACAGTGATAATGATGTGTGAGAGTACAGGTGTATTTGCCACTTGGAGCTTTATATCCTGAGAAAATCAAATTGCCCTTCTTTTAATTTCATCCATAGTTACAATTAATGTGTCTTTCGTAAACCACAGTTATTGACAGCCAATCAATACTGCTAGTGTTTCCTTGAATAGGTGCCTGGGCACTTGTTCAAAATTTGACATGAAAGGAGAGGCACTTATTGGATGGTTGGTGCTTAAAGTGTATTTTGCTTTAGCTGAAAATTGAAAAACAAAATCCAGCACTACAATGTAAATTTTAAGTCAATATTCTGGGATAAATGTCTTTCTTTCATTAAAGAAGTGGTTGATAGTCAAGCATACTGTAGTCCAATTATACACTTTAAACTAAAGTATTGGTCTGCACGCTTATAAAATATTGATTACTTATCTCCTCATCCTCATCAACACAATAAATATTTCTGTTTTGTCATTTTCCTTTAAGAGTGAGAATCGGCGGCCACTTTTACATCCAGCAAGCCCTGCTGTTTGCCATAATAAGGAGACACCAGTGGCCCATGCAAACAAGTAGAAGATCAAACTATTAACGGAAGAAATGTATGTTTTAAAATAACTGTATAACTTACTTGCTTGATCAGAGAGATGATCTTTCAGGCTAGATTTTCACACTATATATTTACTGTATAGACTTTCATGCTGACACAAAAAGCTATCCTGTATATCATGAACACCTATCTGTTGTGACTCTCCACTTAAGAGATGATGCGCACAGCACAGCTTTGCTCTGTCACAGAAATCATGCTGAAATCATTGTTCTTTTGTGTGAACAGAAGGCCAATCCAGTATTTCATGTTTTCATGACAGCTCAAAAGCTATGCAGTATAGTGTACCAGCTGCCGACTGAGGCTACATTGTATGTTCACAAAACGCAGGTCACTGGTCACAAGTGCAGGATAAACTAAAGGCCTGAGTTGTTCAAAGCTAGGTTAAGATAACCCAGGGTTTGTGCGAGATTTGAATTCAGATTTGAAAGCTTAAAAAGCATTTCACTTTTAATTCCTTTTTGTCTAGAAGTTGATGATTGGAAGCCCTAAAAATAGCACAGAAAATTAACTGAGAAAATGCTTTTAAACACAAGAAAAAGAAACCCGGGTTGAGCGCTAATCTGCCTTCGAACAATTGGGCCCAGGTCACTGTGCTATGGTAAATAAACAACACTTTAAGTGTCTCCCAGCCCTAATCACAATGCAAAGTAGAATTTTAGCTTAAGGGGAAACCGCTTATCTCAGTTATTTATCAATACAGCAGTGATTTGCACTTGTGACCTGTGACCCGGTTTTGTACCGGCCGTAGCCTCAGTCCACATCAGTTGGTTAGAAAATCAGTCAGTCAGTTATCTGGTCATAACGTTTGAAATTTTTGCAACTGAGCTCATAAACATGTCTTTAACACAAGGTGACATTTAATTCTCTTTTTACTTTTATTGTATTCCAGAGAGGAAAAGAATATTGCACTGGAAGCATTAAGGGATGAGCTTTTGGCTAGTAAAAAGAGTTTGGAGAGCCTTAAACAACAAGTTAGTTAAACAGAGAAGAATTCAGATTACTATCAGTCTTCTTGATCATCTGCAATCTACCAATGGGAAGGATAAAGATCTTGTTCTGTGTGTTGTACCTCACCCTAATTCCTTCCATATAGCCAACTCTACCCTTCTCTTAGCCATGGACAACATAGCATACAACTGCATGTACAGAAACATAATATGCAATCGCTTAGAAGAATATACAGTTTTATATTATTTTCTTCCAGGTAATTGTAATGGAATCTTAAGATGTACTGTAGTTCTGTTGAAAAAAAAAATTTGATTACAGCATCTACTTACCGTTAAACAGCGTTAAAACAAGAAGAGTTCGACAGAAGCTTGTCTATTTATGGTTGCACACTTTTCAAGGTGTAAATTCATTTTGCCGTGCTGTCTTTCTCTTCTTTCTCGTCTGTAGAACAGAATCCTGTCTCAGGATGCACGTTGGGTGGAGGAATACAGAGATGAGATTGACGCACTGAAGTCAAAGGTATGAGGCTTGCCCTTAGGACAGGTACAGCTATAGACCTTTGTCATGCGGTGGCCATTTTGTCCCAGGAGATTAAGAAAGCTTTATTTTTGCACGGCTAGCCTCGTTCATATTGCGAGGCTAGCCGTGCAAATACAAAGCTTTTTAATATCTTGGGACAAAATGGCCGCCGCGTGACCAAGGTCTATTTCGAGAAAAAGTGCATGCAAAATCCCGAAAGGTAATATGGGATATGATCAATACACTGTTTGTAACGACTGTAGCTGTCGAACCTACTTTACCTACGCAAAGACTACAAGCGAAACCCCACAACGTCAAAGAACGCAGATATGATAAGGGACCAATGAATCAAGAAAAAACTGCAATGAAGGTAAAACGCACAACAAAACGAAAAACCTATATTCCTTGCGCTAACAACACCAGCTTCAGTTTATCGCCCATAGACTAAGCCAGATTATGAAGCTGTGAAGGAACTTTCAGCTAGGACTCGGGTCAGAACTCAGAACTCTTTACACGTTAACAAAAACAGACCTAACAAAACTTTAGAACTGATGTACTACTTTAGGGCAATTTAGCGTATGACCTTGAAAAAAACAAAACAGAAACAACAGACGAATGGGAAAAGAACTAATTGTTTGGTTAATCGATCGGATACAAACGCGCGTGGCTTTAATTGGGATGGTTAAGCGAACACTCGGGTGAAAAAAACTTTATGCCCGAAGAATTTCATAGAAATCAACCGATACTTCGCTTTGACGTCATACTGCAACACGATTGGCCAATCGAACAATGCCTTTTACATATTAGGGTTTTCTTTAGCGGGAAAACGAAGAGGCTATCTTTTGATCTTTGGCTGATAAAACAAAAAACGATCACTTACCGAAAGGTCATTCGAAAATCGCTCTAACTAACCTTAAAGGAACCTTTGAATCAGAGAATGTCATGGTGCTCTAATCTCCCTACAAGGAAGCCTGGTACCTGATCTCTGTACATTGATAGGAAAAGAAACTAAGCAGACAAATATTTTTACAATTTTAGACAGACAGAGTTGATAAACTCGAGGGAGAGAACCTGTGGTTGAAGGAAAATTTAAGAGATCTTGATTGCTATAAAAAGATGGCAAAGGTAAGTTGTGAATTGCAGTAACGAAGAAGATTTGTTGTTGTAAAACGTGCTTGTAAGTTGTCGTAACTACTGACTGAACTACATGCATTAGTCCCTAATACAGCCCAACATTACTGTATATTCCTGCTCGTAATATTGACTGTGGCACATGGTCACCCAAGATGTTTCCCTGCTTTTGCTACAAGGAACATGTCCTAGCCAGCAAAGCAGTCGTATTTTAATATCAGAGTTCACTCAGTGTGTGTGTAAAATGACAAAATTTGTGAAGCTTCCCATTTCCACGAGCAATTTCTCCTTGAATTGGAGAAAGTTTTAAGAAAATCTTGCTTCTGTGATCAGTGCTGTATATTGTATTAGTATGACTTCTCCCTCCATTTAAGGGGACTGACTACTGCAGAGTACAACTCTGTCTAATACAGACACTGTTGGGACGGGTACTATTTCTTTTGGACGATGTTGTTTTGCTTACGACCATCGTGCTCAACTAGCATATGTCATGACTTTCGACCATCCACAGGAGCATAATTTTCACTTATGAAATGCACAATGTGTCGTACGAATGTCGTGGGCCTAATTCACACGACACGATTTGTCGTGAAGTCATGGCGCATGCTAGTCCCGCACGGTAGTCGTAAGCGAAAATCTTACCATCTAAATCGGCCTGTAGGGAGATGTCCGTCTTGTAGAGAGTCAACTAAAAGGAGTAAAGAAAGAGAGGTACTAACTCTAGGTGTCCATGTTACAGAGGTGTCTGTCTTATAGGGGTATTCGTTTAGAGAAGGCTTGACTGTCTTGGTGTGACCTTCCGCATGACAGACTTTTGCCGTGCCAACTGATCCCATCCTTTGGCATTGGAAACGATTGAAGGGTGAATTTGTCTCTTTTTCTTTTGTTGCTTGTAGGAGCTTAGAGAAACGGAAAAAACGTTCTATTACACCAGAGTAAGCTTTTGCTAGAAGACCAAGTCACAGGCCTCAACGCAAGGGAAGAGAGAATTGGTGAGTAGGTTTAGGCTTCCACCACCGAAACAAAAAGAGATTTAAAACTGTTTTTAAACTGTATCATATACCAGTTAAGTGATCGCTGTATTAAAACAGTTGCTTGGTATGGTAACTGAAATTGGTGGAGGCTTGAAATTTAGACAAGAATAACGGTTAACAGGGAGTGTACAAACGCAACCCAACGGGACATGATATAGGTTAAGGTTCTTATAGACTACTTGAAGACCTCGCTTAACTCACCCATCTTCTGATTATCATCAAAACCAGTTTCTGAATTGCTTACTCAAGAACGGTTTTTTGAAACCAGAGAACTGACTGGCCAGACTATTCCCATCGCAATGATAATCTCACTTTTAATCAAAACTCTCCAGCCAAATCAGTCAAATCCTAAATAGTATGCACGAAGGAGAATGTTTTTAAGCAAAAACATCTTGGAAAAAGCCTCTTTCATTTTCAAACTGACTTATTCAGCCATGGTCCGTCCAGCCAGTTTTGACAAATAGAAAGCGCCCTTGAGACCCATTGCTAGGTGAGTCTTTAAAAGGGGCAGCAGTTCAATATGGCTCCATCAATGGTGTTACTGTCTTAAAATTTGTAGTGCAATAATCGTCTGGTTGTATTATGATTTTCAGAGATCTTAGAGGAAGCAAATACAATGTTAAAATCACAAATCCATCGCCTGGAAGAGGAAAGAGACTTTGAGCAATTTAAGCTCAAAGAAATTACAGAAGAAAATGCCCAACTAATTGTGGACAAACAGAACAGGTAACGGCAATCATGTCATACTAAAGAAATAGGCACACTATAAGATTTCATCTAGAGAGTGAATAGGTAGAAAAATGTTGCTCCTCCCTAGAACCGACTCAGCAAATTAATGGGTTGTATTCACCTGTGTGTTTCCAAAAGTCACTTAGTAAGCTCCACCTGATTTTTGTCAATCTTTCAGTAATTCCCAGCTGGCGGAACTAGGAGAGATGGAAGAGACAATTGCAGAGATAAAAGAAACAATTGAAGCTAAAGACAGACAACTTCAAAATCTTGAGAAAAGGTGAATTAGACATAAATGTACTTGAACTGACCTTTAAAGTGTAGGAATTGTGAGCTATGATTGGTGGGAGTGAATTTATTATAATACAAGTCGAAAAGCACGCGGCTTTCGTTACGTCTTTGCTTAATCGTGTTACCTTACAAGCGTATCCTTCGCTTGATCGCGTTACCAATGGTTACTATGCAAGCATATCTACGACAAGTGCGCGCATGTGTATGTACCTTCTACTCGGCTCATCCTTGTCTTAACACGTCTGTCGAGATTCCTGCGTGCTTGTTTAACTAATCTAAAGTCTTTGAAATTGGCGCGTTTAAATTACCGCATTTCTTGCCTCAGTAATCTTTAGCAACAAAGCGTTTTAGTTGATGGCGGAATTTTTTTAGTTTATTTCCCAAGCTTTAGGTTAATCCTAAAGAATAACGGTGGCGCCACAATGCTATTGTGGAATAGTAATTTTACACAAACCAAGCCAGTGAAAAATACCTTTCACTCGTTCTGATTGGTTAGCTCGGAGGTTATTATCCTGCGGCATTCACCTCTACTTAGGTAGAAAATTGCGAACAATTCAAAGTATAGAACGTTTGTCTTGTTAACTTTGCCCACAGACTAGCAGAAGCAGCGGAAGAAAGAAGTCAAACTGATAAAGTGTTGACAAAACTTCGGAAAAACAACGCTGTGCTAGAGAAAAAGTGAGTCTGTGCAAATACTTTTTTTAAAACTACTTGTATTATGGCAGCAGTGGGGGAACGATTTTGCTTGAAACAGGAATCATTTTAATCTACTGGGTGTTGCTTCTTTTTTGTAGGATCGAAGACTTCTTATCCCAACAGAAGAGCTGGGAAGAGCACCTTGAAATAAGGTTTGTGTACATAAGCTTTGGAGACGTTAGAAAATAGCTGATATTTGAGGAAAGTTATCTTTAAAAAGTAGCTAAAGTGAATGATCTTTCTCCGAATCACTCTTGTTGCAATCATCTCCATTTGGCGAAATCTCTTCACTCTCAAACTTCATAAACTTTATACACATTTCTGTCCCCAAAATTTTCTCCAAGTAACTTGTGTAACTTGACTTTCTAAAACTGATTTCGTCTATTTGAGCATAATTATATCTTGGACTGTCTCAATAATCTCCTTTCATCAACCTTGAGTTCGCGGACCAGCTAGTTCCGAAAGCGCCTTTTTCTAATTTATTGGTGTCGCCATACAACAAAACAAACGTATTTCAACAAAATATTGACACCTTCCTCTTCTCCAACAGTAGTCCATCTGTTCAGTTTTGGTTCAGACTGGAAAGCTTCAGAAAATCGTACGGAATTTATTAGATAAGTTTTGCAAATTGTACATGAATCGAACGGTCATTTAGAAATTTGTAGCCCTCCTCAAGCAATAGAAAATTCTAGCCAATATTTGCTTCTCCAAACAGATATTTTACAGAAAACAGTCGTTGGGTGCCCTTGATAATACAGGGAAATGTTTCCTCTTTAATCGCCTGCTATTAACATGAAAGAAAAGTTACGCTAGAAACAAGCCGTTGTCGACTTTACTTTACTTAACATAAGTTTGCATTTATGATTGCTCTTTGGTCATCTTGCAAGTTGTGGTTGTTGTTTGAGTCAAAAGACCTTGTTCAAAAGACCCTGTTTGTAAACTTTTTCCGTAGATCACCGTCACCAGCAACAGCACTGCCTGAGTTTCAATGTCAGGTGTTCGGCAGGTGAGTTTACACTTGTAGTGCCTCACAGCTGCTTCCCTGCATGGGGGTACTCCCTATAATGGCCTAAACGGGGAGGCTCAACCTAAAGGAGGGGGGCACCTTTTTCAGGCCTCACGTGTATGAAAGGGTAGAGATTCACTAGTTAAAGTATACAAAATCTGTCTTTTTAGTTTGTAAAAGGCTCGAAAGAGCTAAGAGATGCATTTCACGGCTGTGAACAAGTACGGTAGAACTCATAACTTGAACTCTGAAGGGAAACGAAAAACAGTTATTGCGGGAAATTTCAGTGAAATTTTGATCGAGGGAAAGGAAATTTAGTTCGAATTAGCGGGGAATTCTAGTTATCCGGGGTCGAGTTATTGAGATTCTACTGTATAGAAAACATTCTGGTTTTGTGACTTACTAGACAGTGCATTTACAGCTGCCTATAAGCATAAATTATACAAAACACACTTTCTAACAATCCAGTTAAGGCGACGGAACATAAAAAGTATGCTAACAAACTGAATTGGCTTAAGAACATTTGCAAAAAGAATTACTTCTCACAACACTTTGACTTATGTAAGAACAACCTGAAAGCATCTTGGAAATTGATTGGTATGCTTGTTAAGCGCAACTCAAAGGGACAAACCCCCAGTCTTGAAAATTAAACGTAACAATAGAGCTTACACTAATAAGGCTGAGATCGCTGATCAATTTAATAAGCAACATGGGTCAAAACCTGGCCAAAAGAATTCAAAAGTGTGATGGAAGTCCGACCCAATTCATAAGATCGACTCCAGTAGCTAGCTTTGTTATGTCCTGTGTCACTGAAACCCAAGTATGTTCACTATTTAAATGTTTAAATGATCATAAGTCATCCTTAGATATTTCTAATAAATTAATCAAAATAGCTGCCCAGCCATTGTCAATACCCTTGACATATTTCTATAACCAGTCTATTGAAACTGGAATTGTTCCTGATATTTTAAAAGTCTCACAAATTTCCCCAGTGTAGAAGGGTGGTGATACTACAGACCCTAGCAACTATCAGCCCATAGCAACTCTCTCACCTTTTAGAAAAATGCTCGAGCGTCTAGTCTATAATCAACTGTATTCGTTCATTGATGAACACCAAATCTTTTACAAATATCAGTTTGGATTTAAGAAAGGATATTCCACTGAACAAGCTATTCTTGAAATTACTGACAATCTGAAGCTAGCTACTGATAAATGTCAAATAACATGTGGTTTATTTCTCGACCCATCAAAGGCGTTTGACACAGTAAATCATAAAATACTGCTCTCTGAACTATATCTATATGGAATTCGGAGTACACCGCATAATTGGTTTAAAAGTTATTTGCACAACCGAAGACAATTTTTTTAAAATTGACTCTACTTAATCCAGCTTTGAAAATATTACTTGTGGTATACCTCAAGGCTCGATTCTAGGTCCTCTTTTATTTTTGCTCTTTGTGAACGACTTACCAAACTGTGTCGACAAACTTTCGGTTCGGAGCTTTGCTGATGACACCAATTTATTTTACTCTAGCGACAACTTAAAACAGCTTGAATCCGTAATGAATCGACAGCTTAAAGAAATTTATAACTACTGTGCTCTGAATAAGTTATCTCACCACTGCAAAGACCAACTATATGTTAGTCTCATTATCTAGATGCCACTCAAAGATAAATATCACGGGTATTGAACAGGAAGATTACATAAAGTACTTAGGAGTTTGTACAGATAAACATCTCAATTGGCAACCACAGACACAACATGTAAATAATAAATGAGCTGAAAATTTAGGAATCCTTTCAAAACTAAGATATTACAAAGATCTGAATATACTGAAACAAATAATAATGTAATAATACTTTAATATATCCCTATTTGAGTTACTGTATTCTTAATAATAATAATAATAATAATAGTCTTTATTAAAAACCAATAATGCATCAACCATGCCTTATTTACAATGAATATAAAATATGAAACAAATTAAGATAAAAAAAATACAACTAGCTACTAATGGCAGACAATGCTAAAAAGACATCTGTTTACAAAAGTGGATTTAAAACGTGAAGTACGAACTTTAGGTAATATGTAATCATGGCCCCTGCTGCGTAAGTGCCTAGTACTTCTCGGCGGTAAGAGATCATCATGTGCAGTGGTATTTGCTGTGATCTTGTTCCATAATTTGCTGTCTCTGGTGGTTAAAATATCACAAATACTATATTTCTTCAAACAGTATCCAGACTTAAAAGCCCTAGCAAAGAGTTTGTCAATTCTCTTAAGATATTTATCGTAATTCTTAGATATTTATTGTAATTCTTGCTTGGGGATGTGCCAGCAAAACCAGATTAGATTGTTTTGTTCGTATTAAGCATAACAGACTTGTAGCGAGCCACACCAAAAAAATCAGGCCTGATTTTTCATTTTGGCCTTTCCCTTAGACAGAGAGATAACGCCGATAAGTTATAACGAGTAAATTGACTGTCACCGGGGACTATCGTGTCTTTACGGCCTTTATAGCATAAAATGACAAAATAAAGGTGGTTTAGGTGGGCACAAAAGTGATTTTGCTTGGGAAGAATTTGTTTTCCACGCCTAGTAATCTACTGTGGCCAAAGGTGATTTCTATTTATTAGGTGTACAAATAAGACTATTAACTCGATGTAAGATTTTAGATGTTGCTTCATTCTTGCACTGTCTGCAAATTATTTTTTGCCTCAAGTCACCCAGCCCCACCCTTAAACATCATATGGATCTCCCCAGTTAACCTTTTTGTGGATTACAAGTACATGTCAATGTAAATTTTGTTGCCTTACGTAAATATAATTTTCTCGATTTTTTTTGTTTTACGTACAAAATCTTTGCTTTAACGATTCTAAGTAAATATCACTCCTTTAACTGAAAGGACGTTTCAGTCACGAATGTTGACTTTTTGTGAGATAAAGCAGTTCAGTCTCCAGTTTTCTATTGCCTGCTTCGGGTTTACATAGTGTAGAGAGTTTCTTTTATTGTAGTTTGTGCTAAAGGATTCGCTTTTCGCTTTTGAACGTTTGAAATCTTTACTTAAAACGCATCTTTTTAGACTAGCTTTTGATAGGTAATTTTTTTTAACCTACTATGAAATATATTTAGTGTTTATTTTATCTTTATTTATTTTTTTAGCGTTGTTTATTCTTAGCCTTAATTATTATCCTCATTTTAGCTTTTGTTTTCTTTTAACATTTACGTGTTGTCACACGCTTTTGATCTTATTTGCATGTAAAAGGCGCGTTATAAATTTTTAAGAAACGGTTCAGACAAGAACGATAGCAACAACGGCAACGAACCTGTTGGAATGCAAAAAAGGTGCCAACGTTTCTGTTGTCTGTACTTACTTCTGATTGTCTTAAAAAGCAAAAGTTAACAAAACTTCAAAAAGCAGTACATATATTCATCCTTCCTTTCCACCCATCTTCCATATAACAAAATCTGGTCTCAGTTTGAACAACAAAGAAATCCTATGTGGGGAACATATAAAATTGTAAACTTTTCTTGGCTATTGTCTTCAACTCTTGTGATTGGTCAAAATCTTTTAAAACAAAAAAACACCCTTTCAAAGTAGAGTATAAATGCATTTTATTGCGTAAATGGCCTTCATGTAGGTTTATGCATTCTCTGTGTAAAACTGAGAACATTCCTATGTGGGGAAAGCACCGTTGGCGCATAACAAAAGAAACTGCTATCCACCTCACACGGATCATTACTTAATTATTATTATTATTTGCTTTGCTGACCGCGGGGACTGGAGTAGGACTGACATGTACGCGGAGATTTTCGCTTCATAAATTTACAACTTTTTGCCCTTTAATTTTTTAATTTTTATTGTTCTTGGAAAACCTTTTTTTTTACCCACGACATTTACCCACACCTACACACACGACCCACACCCACGACCCACGACCTCTACCCACGACCCACAGTATTTATCTACACTCGTCCCTGTTGTGTTTGCAAAAGTTCACAGGCAAGTAAGTAAGCAAGTAAGCTCCAGGATAACAAACTTAACGTGTGCCGCGTAATAAAAACTATTTTATCAGACATTAGGTTCTCTGACCTTCAAAATTATAGTCGAAGCAGGTCAAGCGTACCCCCTAAGATTCTATCAATGAATTGATTATTTGAAAAATGAATCCGTTAGTTGTTCCGGTAACGAGTGTTAAATTCAAATCGGCATTCCTGCATGCGTACTGAGCAGTGAATATTTTACGAGAACGTCTCTGTATTTGGTCAGATTGAAAATCTTTAAATGGGTTAAATTTCATAGAAGATATTTACGTCAAATTCAGGGAAACTTAGCTGGTAGAAATTTCGTAACTGAATCGCATGTGAATTCACGGCTCATTACGCATGCGAGAATGCAGACATGAATCTGGAATCTACAACTACCAACGGATTCAACTTTCGAATAATAAATTCATTAATGTAATCTTGAAGGGTACACTTGACTTGGGTTGACTGTAATGAATTCAGAACCAGTGTTTATGTTATTAAGCTATGCGATTAGTTTATACCATTTCAATTTGATGCTTAATTCATGACTGTTTCTAAACCCCACAGGGTCGAAGAGACTGTAATATAAGTCAAAAGAACAGAGCAGATGAAAATCTTAGGAAAAAGGAGAAAGAATTATACAAGCTAAAGAACGGGTAAGATGTTTTTGTTTTTGGTGGCACAAGGAAGAGTTATTTTTTCTATTCAACATGTGATAACTTGTGTTTTCTAACTTTCAATTTGTGTTTTTGATATGCTGGAAAAGGTAACAGATGAAAATGAAAGGTGATGGGAGGAGCTGAAATTCAAAGAGCAGAAAGTACAGTCTCTACAAAAGAGGTTTGTCAAGACAAATAGTTGTTATGTTTGGTTTTACTGCATGTTAAAAATAAAAGAAACAACAACAAAAAACAGATTAACTTCAAATCTGAAATGAAACAGGATTTGACCATTGGATGAAACAGCTATTAGTTTAATAGCGGGATATTGGTGAGCAGTTGATTCACCTAATTAAAACAAGTGTCCACTTGAGGGAATTAACATTATTTTATTTAAAATGTTTTTATTTAATTTTATTTATGTTCATGTTTTTGCTGGGTTAATGAGAATCTTGTTTTTCCCCTAATCACAATGTACATTGAATACAGAAGTATTGTATGCAATAATGTTTTTTCCCTTTGAATAAAACCCATGGACTTATTGAATAGTATACATCATTCTTCAGTGTGAGGGTCACTTAGCACCTCTCTTTGACAGTCAGCCCGTGGAGAGGGTGGAACAATATATTTAAAATTACTTTAACTCAAGAAGAATCAAAATAATGAAGAGGAAAAACAATGTTTTATATGGTCTGAAAAAATTGTTGTTCTTGCTTGAATCAATGCTATAGGTGTATGGTGATCTGCCATTTATGGTGTGTAAAATTGGATGCTGATTTAATTAAGCTAAAGTGCGCAGGGACCATTACTGGCACAAAAAAAATTACATAAAATTAATCAATTTTTTTCATTTCTTGCCAGGTTTAAGCCTGGCAGTGATGAAGCACTCTCTGAACAATCATATAGACATAATTTATATGTACTAGTTAATACATCAATCACTGTGAACTGTCATCCATCTCAACCCCATCTAGTACTTCATTAAGAGACAAAGAAGTACCAGGGAAAATTATATTCAAGGCATCTATGGTATACTTACTCTACCCTTGCTGGATGGTTGTTGAAAACCTCTCCACACTCTCGGCACGGGTAACCATTTCTTCCTTGGGTGTCTAACTCATCAACAGCTGCGACAAACTTATTCACGTCACATGATGTCTGTATGAATACATACACATTAAGAAATTCGACAACTTCCTTTGACAACCAGTCACGCTTCTGCTCATTTGCCCATTTCTTTAAAACTGCACTGTCTGGAAGCTAGCGAGTGGTTGGTAGACCTTGAGAAAAAAGCATTCAGGGCAGAAAAATAATTTCTCAGTACACTTTGATATTAATTCCTGTCTTTCATTTTTAAAAATATTTTACTATAGTTAGGGAGTGTTCTTACAAGCAATAGTTGGTGTTAAAATACACAGTGTAAAGTAATAAACTCACTGTCAATACTATCCATTCCTGTGAATTCCATCCAAGCGGCAAGAATGCTGGCAATTGTTTCAGACTCATGAAAGTCTTTATAATAATTATAATAATAATTAAAATTTTTATAGCGCAACTTTCCATGGGACATGATCAAATGCGCTTTACAATAAGTTAAAAAGAAAGACTAAAGAGGAATAAAATTTACAAGCAAGTAGAAAGAATTCAAAATGAAATAAAATAACAGTAAGTGATAAATAATAAAATATACGAAACAAATACACTACTACAAATTAAAAGCTTGTTTAAAAAGATATGTTTTCACATAGCATTTAAAATTTGACAGAGAGTCAAGGCTGAATATTTCGCGAGGTAGGTTGTTCCAGAGCTTTGGGGCTGCATAACAGAATGCTCTACCACCAAGTGTTGGGAGTATCTTGCCGCTTGGAACCTCAAGCATAACTTTTTTGCTGGATCTGAGGGAATATCCGGTTGATTTCCTTTGGCGGATCAATTTGCAAAGATAATCTGGTGCCATGTCGTGAATAGCTTTAAAAACTCAATGTGGTACTTGATGGGAAGCCAGTGAAGCTGAGATAAGACTTGTGTTATATGGCAAAACTTACATTGCTCAAAAATAAGCCTTGCAGCTGCGTTTTGAAGTCTTTGAATCTGATCAATTTGTACCTGTGTTAATCCATAGAGTAAACTGTTACAGTAATCTAATCGGCTGGAGACAAACGCCTGAATCAAAGGCTCTTATCCGCGTAATGTTGTGGAGATAGTAAAATGATGCATTAAAGACTTTGTTGATGTAGGAGTTCATTGACAGCTTGTCATCAATGTACGAGCCAAGGTTCCTAACAACTGACGATTTCATTATAGCAGAGTTTCCCACAGTGATCGAAGAAATATTAACTTTAGATAACTGTTGCCGGGTGCCAATGACGAGAAATTCCGTCTTTTCATCGTTGAGAAGGAGTTTATCGTGTTCCATCCATGAGCGAATGTCGTCAATGCAATTTTGCATGGCAGTTATAGCATTTTGTTGACTGGACAAGTCATCGGGCTTGAAGGACAAATATATTTGTCAATCATCCACATAACAGTGAGAATTTGGAAGGTGACATTCAATGATGTTAAATAGCTTTGAAGAGTAGATGATATACGACAAGGGACCAAGACAGGACCCTTGTGGAACGCCCTAGTTTAGAGGAAGACTGTCAGAGAGGGTGCCGGGAATGGAAACACGTTGACTTCTTGCTGACAAATACGACTTAAACCAATCTAATGGTGCTCCAGAAATTCCAAATGAAGTTTGAAGTCTACGCAACAAAACATGCATTGAAATCCTTTGTGGGCACTTTCTTTACATTGGAATTTTCACTTCAGTTCATTTGAGCAAACGAAGTCCCCTTTTCACCTGCTGATTCTTCCTTTACAAAAATTTTGTTGCTCACCTTTAATAGACCTTGTCACGGTTTTGGACGCCACCTTGACGAGTAGGCAAACGCGTGAGAAATTACAGTGTTTGTATTAGAATCTAATGTCGAATAATTTCCGGAGAACGGCTGTTCTGAAAAAAATATGATTTGTAAACTAAAGCTTCACTCCTAAGGATTCTCTTGAAAAAATTTGAGGGCGTTACATGCACTAGAAGACCTAGAACCACTTTTTAAAATTTTTTATACATTTGTCTGTAAGAAAGTCCCGAGAAAATTACAGACAAATATATGGAAAATCCAAAGCAAGCCTCTGGAGAAATTTAAGCACAGGTACGCCCCCCAAATATTTTAGGACAATCCTTTGCTTTGTAGCTTTAGTTTACAATTGATATTTTTTTCAGAACAGCCGTTTTACGGAAATTAATCGACATTAGATTCTCATACAAACACTGTAATTTCTCACGCGTTTGCCTACTCGTCAAGATGGCGTCCAAAACCGTGACAAGTAAGCTGAGATGAGATAATAATATTTAATGGCATTGCAATGCTTTATGGGAAGGAAGTTTAATCGCTTCTCTGGCACACCATAGAGCGAATGAAACTGGCTATAAAAAAATCTCATTTTCACTTATCGTCAGATGCCTGCCACAAGATAAAAATCCAGAGAGGGACGGGTTGAGTCAACAACTGTTAGAAAAGGATAAATGAGAATTAAAAATTCCGTTGATTACACATACAAGACGGCCTTCAAGACATAATTAACAAAAAATTTATCAAACACACATGGACACAATAACAAAGGCAGGGAAATGTGTTTAAGCATGACAAAGTAGCTTTGCAAAAGCAATACACTTCTTTAAGAAACGGTCCAGATAAGAACGATAGCAAAACGGCAACGAACCTGTTGGAATGCAAAAAAGGTGCCAACGTTTCTGTTGTCTGTACTTACTTCTGATTGTCTTAAAAAGCAAAAGTTAACAAAACTTCAAAAAGCAGTACATATATTCATCCTTCCTTTCCACCCATCTTCCATATAACAAAATCTGGTCTCAGTTTGAATAACAAAGAAATCGTATGTGGGGAACATGTAAAATTGTAAACTTTTCTTGGCTATTATTTTCTACTCTTGTGATTGGTCAAAATCTTTTAACACAAAAAAACACCCTTTCAAAGTGGAGTGTAAATGCATTTTATTGGGTAAACGGCCTTCATGTAGGTTTATGCATTCTCTGTGTAAAAATGAGAACATTCCTATGTGGGGAAAGCACGGTTGCGGCATAACAAAAGAAATTGCTATCCACCTTACCCGGATCATTACTTAATGCATAAAGCAAATTGAATCGACCATTTTACAGTTATGAGCTTAGTACCCCTAGCCTCTGAGCGGATGTGAGGCTGAGGTAGACCTTGTTGATACAAACCTCTTTTGATGCTAAAAATAAAAGTGAGCATAAGAACATAATAAATCAGGAACCATTGTATCAAAATAAGGTCAACTCGTTTGCACCCCGTAACTGTAAAATGGCCTACCACTTTGTCACTCAAGTAAAAAGAGTTACTTACCTGTTTTGACCTCTGCTTGATTTCGTTTGAATACTTATGTGAGATGTGGTGGATTACTTTTTTTTTTTGAATATTTATTTATTTACACACAAAAGATTAATTACAAATACGTCTTGTTTTAACTATTCAAACAATTTTCTGCTTTCGCAGCGGGCTGAAAATAATATATATGTATGTAGAGAAAAAAAACTATATTTGTAAACGAAAGAAACTAAATTAAAAGGAAAAAGACGCAAACGTAATAAGTGAAACAGTACAGCAGTAAAGTGTAGCTTAAAGGAGTAAGTATTATGAAAATGACACTAGCATTCACATATCTAAAGAAGTTTGGCCCATGTTTTTTTTAATTGCGATAAGCGGTTAGATCTAAAAGCTATGGTGCGAAGAATATCAATTTTGTCGTTGAGACGCAGTAGAAAACTGTCAAAGTCCAGGACGCCGTTGCGTACGCTTGTAGCCAAAACTGTTATATTTGGCGACAATCAAACAGTAATTAAGCACTTCCCAATTATTTAACTCTTTGTGCCAACCATATAAAATAGTGCTTCAGATAGAGTCAGTTTTTGATCAAATTTTTCGTGCCACCAGTTAGAAAAACAAGTCCAAAACGAAGAGGATACACTACAGGTAATTAACATATGTTTTAGAGATTGACTTTCAAGGTTGCATAAAGGATAAACATCTGTATCATTTATGCGGGCGCGGAAGAGGCTAGATTGTGTAGGTAAAATATTGTGAATAATTTTGACTTGGAACATGATCAGTTTTGGTTCTTTCAAGATTTTGAACGGGAGCATGTAGATGTAAGGAATTTCCTCTTTGGTGAACCCATGATCTAAAATTCTGCCTTCAGCAGTGGGTGCTGAGAAGCTTTTGTCAAGTATGGTAGAACAGGCTTCTTTTGTGGAAAAAAGCTTCAAGGATGTTTGGCACTTTTCAGATTCATCATGCACGCCTGCTTTGACTCGTAATGCACTTTTCCATTCAGTTGGTATGGCTCTTAAAAGGCCGTTATAAGTGGTAAAAGGAAATTTAAAGTTATGTTTCTCTTTCATTTCTGATAACGTAAGAAATTTAAGGTTAACATTTCAAAGGTCTTGGATGCAACGAATTCCACTTATACACCAGGATTTAATATAAATCGGTTTTCCGTCAATACATATGTTACGGTTGTTCCAAATTGTTTTTTTTTTAATGGAAATTTGCTTGTCACAGGTTATGGCGTGGTAAAACTCCGGGAGGTTCTCTAAGTTGAGTAGCTTAGGATCGTAGTCGCATTCGATGAGGAACTCTAGACCTCCGTGTTTGCTGAGAGCTTGATTTGGGATTATTTTCCACGATGCATTTCTTGATTCAGCGATACGCTTTATCCAAGCAATCTTTAGTTTTAACCCTTTATACACTTCAAAGTATTTACAGATTACTTGAAAGACAAGTGTTACCATACATGATTGCATGGCAACGTGCTCCTCTTGGCTTTGAAGTATCTGGATCATCTGCAAGTCTTTGACTTGCATCTGTGGCTGACAATCAACTAGACTTGTATCAGGCTTAACACGATTCTTAACTGCAAAACTATGGGTCCAGTGTAGGGACTTGTTTTGATGGCTTGATGATTGATGCCTGGCTTGCGCAGCTAGGTCAATATTGTCTATCACTAATCTGTCAATGAAGGATTTGGACCATTCTATTACATTATGCTCGGCGATCTAATATTACTTGCAAACCAAACCAAAAATTTGTTACCATAGTAGACCTGTGTATATTTTGTTATGCATTTCATTGTCATTGATTTATGCCTGACTAGATGTTACAATGTTTATGAGCAGTGGATACTTTCATGAGAAACAAAAGGAAAACATAAAACCAAAAGAACGCCTTAGCTGTTCTGCACATCACCTTTTAATAACGTATTTCATTTTTTTGGCAAATTTAAATCTTAGTGTCAGCCTTGTGCATTACATGTCACCAATATCACTGATAGCATTTTTCTTTCTTAAAATGCTCAATAAGATGGCGCTAAGTGACCAAGGACCCAAGCCTTATGGTCTTTATATATGTAACTTATTAGTGCCAAATCATTAATCATACTGTGATGATGTTTTTTGTCATGATACTGTCGATCTAAAGATGATTTTAAACCTATCACAGCTACTTTATAAATGACTTGCAACTTCACTTTAAAATAAATAAGGAAAAAATTAATACTGTGACACTAAGATGGAACAACTGGCAATTTAAGCTCAAGTGAACAAGTGGAAGTAAAGAATCCTTGATCATTTTCTACTGACGCTAAAATTCAATTAGGCTTCAGTGCTCCTGTATTTAGTCCACTCCCAGTAGTAAAAGATAAGAATTCTGAGAGACCCTGATGGTCTGCCTTATCTGTGAATGTGTACAACAGTTCTAATGCTTTGTCAGAGTCAGAAGTGCATATCTCGGGTGGTTTCAGAAGGTCTTTTACAAATCCTGCAGTGATTTCTTCTTCACTGTCAACAAAGAACTTTTCAAACCTAGCTGGATTCTTTTCAATTTGACTGATTATTTTGCGAGAGGTCAGCCAATGGAGAGCTTGCTAGCAGGCTAATATTACTTACTCTCCAAATAAAAATATACATATTTTAACTAAGAAAAAGTAATAAAACAAAATGAGATTAAAAATTAAGTGTGGGAAGTCGTTGATTGACACAGCCGAACCTGTGTCCAGTTCCATCTTAAGTGGTTTACCATCAACATCCAAATCAACCCAGATAATATCATTGCTCTGTTTCCTCACATTGTGTACCTCGAAGGTGGCTAATATGTCTTCATATGCATCAATATCAACATCAACATCAACATCAACTTCAACAGCATGTACCTCTCAGTGCAGGGCTCGACGTTGCGACCCCTTCCTTTCGCACGATTTTTGCCCGTTTTAATGTCCGTTCGCATCGTACAGCATCGGTCGAAGACCTCACATACCTGCGGGCGGCGTCCAAAATCTCTTAAGGTAAATACTGAAGCGTAAATTTCATCAAACAGTTATTCAAGCTTCAGGAAATGAAATACACTTGTAGTTAAACAAATTTTTTGTATTAGAAAAAATCTCATTTGGGCTATGAAAGAACAAATCTGCAAACATTCGCTTTGCGT
The DNA here is from genome assembly GCA_964035705.1 of Porites rus. Classification (NCBI taxonomy): domain Eukaryota; kingdom Metazoa; phylum Cnidaria; class Anthozoa; order Scleractinia; family Poritidae; genus Porites; species Porites rus. Next base: position 33,942,577 of record OZ037998.1, on the reverse strand, counting down.
TCCATATTTGCATTGATGTTCAGAAATGAACATCGGTGAAACATGATCTATCTCGTTGCCTAGCACGTGATCGAAAGTCTCCTCCACAAAGAAGAAACAGATCGTCAATATTTTCGGGCAAAAGTTGATTTGGCGAGAAGTCTGTTCAAGAAGTCTGACTTCAACGATACTTTATTAGAAGTCAATAAAATGCAGCAAAGCTCTCACTTGGGCTGTCACGCAACGCTTTGTCGCGAAGGGCTCAAATGTCAACATAAATTTGCATAAAAAAGTAGTTTACAAGAAGCCCGAGATAGACGTTTGTTCTCTTAAGTTTTACCAGACTAATCTGCAATCGAGTTCGCAATCTAGATACATGTTCGACATAAAGGAATTATTGTTAATCGATGCGCTAAATTTTTTTCCCGGACAAACAAGGGACCTGTTGAGAACTGGGATCGATTTGCCCGATTAATTTTGACAGAAGTCTTAAAAAAGACTTCCGTCGAATCGAATTCATCACTGGTGATTTTCTCTTACAAGTAAAGTTAAAGTCAAACGTTAGACGGACCAACCATTAGCTGCTAAGAATCAACCGCTAGATCGTAAGAGCAAGCCGTTAGAACAAATCGTTAGAGCGTTGGGACAAGCCGTTAGCTATCCGTTATTTTAACGGTAACTGAATACATAAATGCGTAAAAATGAATTTTATAACAAGTGCCATTGTAGGGGTTATGTAGCCTGTTTTGTAGAAGGTAACTTATTGACGATTTTGTTGAGGTTAAAAAGACCTTAAGTATATTGTATGCTATTTTTTCTTGAAGATAATTTTTGGCGACTAGAATACTTGTCCTGGCGACCAAAAATGAAAACTTAGAGGCCAGCTGGCCCCAAGATTTTTTTCTGAAAGTCGAGCCCTTCTCTGGGGTTTTGGTTGCTTGCTTAGGTTTGCCTTGCTGTTTGGAACGACAAACTCGCTGGATATGGCCCTGTTTTCCACAGTGGTGGCAGATCTGGTCCTTGTAATTGTGTGTCATATGTGTGTTCCCACCACAGCAGTAGCAAGGAGGGATGGTCACCGGTTTCGCTGGTGTTTGTTTGTTGTGTTCAGACAACTTGTCAGCGTGAGGGACTGGGTTGGGGTTGACCTAAGTTTGTAATTCTGAAACATCGCGGATGGCAGTTTCCATTCCTACAGCAATCTCCACAGCTTTGGAATACTTCAGTTTGGCGTCTGACAGTAATCGCTTTTGTAACGGCATATTTCGAAGTCCACAGACCGGTCTATCTCGTAGCGCTTTGTTCAGATTCCTGCCAAAATTACAGTGTGTCGCAAGCTTCCTTAGCTCGGCCACGTAAGACAAAATGCTTTGTCCTTCATGTTGGTTTCTCTTGTAGAAACGAAATCTTTCCGCAATTTCCAAGGGCTTCAGACTCAAATGCTCCTGGAGAGTGGTAACTATCTGTTGAAAGGACTTTGTAGCTGGCTTCTCTGGTGCAAGAAGATCCCTCAGCAGAGTGTAGGTTTTCCTGCCGATCAAGCTCAACAAAGTTGGCACTTCATGGTCATCATCGATGTCGTTCGCCAACACTGTTCTACTCGTTCCACATAGGTTTCCCAGTTCTCTTTTGTGTCATTTGATTCAAACGGACTACGTTTCGGAATGACGCATAAGTGCGCATGCTCAAAGTGTATTGGCCGCTGGCCAAAAACACCACAAGATCCTTATCCTTCTTGTCCATTATGGGGAAATCGATCCATATTGGGGTATGGCTACACACCCAATTCCTGCCACTAAACTCCTAGAAATAAACCATCATCCCATTGCCAAATCTAATCATTAATCCATTTGATAAAAGACCTACATAATTGTGCATAAACAGTAAATGCGCACAAGTCATGTATTATTGCTTTCAATGTGGGATTATAAAAATATAATAAATTATTGTAGCAACTTACTCTTTCCAGAAAAAGGCATAGCTCAGGCTCTGTTGTGTTCTTCCGTCTTGGTTTTAAAGGCCTGTAAAAGGTGCCCCCTCCCCCTTTTGGTGGAGCCTCTCCGTTAAGGCCATTATAGAGAGTACCCCCATGCGAGGAAGCAGCTGTGAGGCACTACAAGTGTAAACTCACCTGCCAGAAACTTTACAAGGGAACTCAGGAGGAGACCTTGCAGCATGTCCAGGACTGCTCAGTTTCTTAAGTCTGTTTGATGTGACAGCTTTTGTGTTCTTCCGTCTTGGTTGTGAAGGTTTCATGGAGGTGAGGAATCAAGTAAAAGTTGTAATCAATTCTCATTGTTAGTAAAAACGTTATGGAAAAAGTTTACAAACAGCTTAACAATGATATCCTTAGAAGGGTTTCAAAAACATTCTTGCTAAGATTGTTTTACTTGAGTATCTGAGTTGTGGTATAAATGCTAGTTATTCCTGTCGGTGAAGTATTTTGCCCAAACATTACTCCCAACAGTAGAGCATTTTTTATTGCTCACAACGAACCGAGTGATTTTCCGCTTTAAATTTTGGGACAAATTACACTTGAAGGAAAAATTTGCCTTTCTGGATCACCAGCTCATGACCTTAACGCTGAAACACGATTAAGAAGTCATTACACAACAAAGGTCATAGAAATCATCCAACCAGCTTCCTGTCTAAAAAACCCATCACTGGCTGGTTTCTGTATGCTACGCGAAATCAACCGACTCAAGTTTTGGTTCATAAAAGGGTTATCCCCAATCTATCAAATTGTGTTGATGAAATGACTGATATACAATAGCATTAAGTTCTTTGGTGATAAAAACAACTCTTAACAACAAGCAACACTCAACTCCCTTTCACATGAGTTCATTAATATTACTGGGTATTCACATGCATATCAGGAGGTCAATAACGAAGAACAGGCTGATGCAAGAAAGCTCCGCCATGAGGTTCAACCTCTAACCGTTTTATAAATGATACCATTTTTAACAGAAAAGGTACTCCTTTCGAATACCTTCTATTGACAAATGGTACCTTTTTCATACATCCAGTTAGAACTTAAATTGCATCTCTTCTAACTGCTGTAAATGAATAAAGAAATAAACCGAGTAGTTTACATTGTACACATCGTTGGCCCAATCTACAAATAATTCTAAAATGTAAAAGATATCGTAAACAGAAGTTTAAGGGTAAAAAATTGGATATAGTTTAAAATAGCTAACTAATTAGTACAGTACAATCGAGATAAAAAAATAAAAAAGGTACCTTAAAATGTCCTTGTAATACTAAAATGTTTGCAACTTGCGTTAATGTTTAGGAATTTCTCGAGCAAATGTTTCTTAACGTTACTTTCATTGGTCATGTTTTTAAGCTTGTTGTCTAGACGATTCCAAAGGCGAGTCGCACGCGCATAAAATGTTCGCAGGCCAGTGTTTGACCGCTATTTAGGACTTCTGCTTTTTTTTAGCCTGTTTGATGGGAGAGCTGTTGTGTTCTTCCGTCTTGGTTTTGAAGGCCTGTAAAAGGTGCCCCCTCCCCCTTTTGGGGGAGCCTCCCCGTTTAGGCCATTATAGGGAGTACCCCCATGCAAGGAAGCAGCTGTGAGGCACTACAAGTGTAAACTCATCTGCCAGAAACTTTACAAGGGAACTCAGCAGGAGACCTTGGAGCATGTCCAGGACTGCTCAGTTTCTTAAGTTTGTTTGATGTGACAGCTTTTGTGTTCTTCCGTCTTGGTTGTGAAGGTTTCATGGAGGCGAGGAATCAAGTAAAAGTTGTAAACAATTCTCATCGTTACTGAAAACGTTATGGAAAAAGTTTACAAACTGCTTAACAATAATATCCGCAGAAGGGTTTCAAAAACATTCTTGCTAAGATTGTTTTATTTGAGTATCTGAGTTGTGGTATACATGCTAGCTATTCCTGTTGGTGAAGTTTTTTGCCCAAACGTTACTCCCAGCAGTAGAGCGTTTTTTATTGCTCACAACGAACCGAGTGATTTTCCGCTTTAAATTTTGGGACAAATTACACTTCAAGGCAAAATTTGTCCTTTCTGGATCACCAGCTCATGACGTTAATGCTGAAACACAATCAAGAAGTCATTACACAACAAAGGTCATAGAAATCATCCAACCAGCTTCCTGTCTGAAAAACCCATCACTGGCTGGTTTCTGTATGCTACGCGAAATTAACCGCCTCAAGTTTTAGCTTACGGCACTAGCTATCTTGGTGAGCTTTGTTAACAGCTATGCCTAAGCAACTGACCAAGGATCCAATATTTTGGTTCCGAAACCAGTCTTACAGTGATACATGTAGCTAAGCAGAGTGACACACTTACAATCTGGTACCAAATAGATCAGTGTCATTTTCCTACACCGCGTAAAGCTTGGTTCCATACTTAAATGTATGCCGTCTTTTGACTCAAACAAGCATATTACATGTATACATAGATACATCCATCCATCGAGATGGGGGTTTGTCGCTTTGAGTTGCGCTTAAGTAGCATACCAATCAATTTCCAAGATGCCTTCAGGTTGTTTTTACATAAGTCAAAGTTTTGTATGAAGTAATTCTTTTTGCAAATGTTCTTAAGCCAATTCAGTTTGTTAGCATACTTTTTATATTCCGTCACCTTAATTGGAGGTTTAGAAAGTTTGTTTTGTATAATTTATGCTTACAGGCAGCTGTAAATGCACTGTCTAATAAATCACCAAACCAGACTGTTTTCTATACAGTAGAACCTCGATAACTCGACCCCGGATATCTAAAATTCCCCGCGAACTCGAACTAAATTTCGTTTCCCTCGATCAAAATTTCACTGAAATTTCCCTCGTTTCCCTTCAGAGTTCAAGTTACGAGTTCTACCGTACTTGTTCACAGCCGTGAAATGTACCTCATTCTTCTTTCTTTCTTAGCAGGACCGGCGAATGGCCTTTTTCCGCCACCAGAAAGAGAAGGGAAGGCTCGTCTGAAATAAATGTTAACAAAAAATTAACCTACTTATTTTAAGGCCAGGCTGGACATTCCAGAAATTCAACAAAGCGTCCCTTACCAGTCCGATCGGGACATCAAAAACAAAACTGTTCATAAACAAACTGACTTCAAATCGTTCGGTACACCCTCCGACAAAGATAAAGAGGATGTTGAAGGAGTTGTTGAAGGTCGATGCAGGGTTTTCAACTGTTTTGTAAAGTAGCGGACATACTTCTGAAAGCACCGGACGTGAATTTTTTCTTCGCGCCGTAAGGCGCGTCGCGAGCGCCGAAGGCGCAAGCACCCAGGGGGTCTGGGGGCATGCTCCCCCAGGAAATTTTTAAAATAGAATACTCAGAAACGCCATTTCCAGCGTTTCTGGAACCAAGGAAACAGTTTCCTAGGCAATGCTGGCGCTCACTAAGATTCTCTTTAAAAAGTAAATTACTGAATGAAAATGGTCAGTTGGTAGGGGGAGGGGAAGGGAGAATGGCAACAACAGAATTTTCATTGGCTTATCATTGCGAATTTATTTGATTTTCAAAAAAGATGTTTGGTAACTTGGGTTGTAGTCCATTCATCAAGAGTGTAGGCTATTCATCAAGGTCCGAGCCAAAAGCTGAATCATCACTGTCTGTGTCACAGTCCACCTCGCAAAGCCCAAGAGCAGCTGTGGCTATTTCTACCTCCTGTGAGAATAAACATGTTGTACGCTGTAAAAAAAATTGTCACATTAAACCCCTACCTCCCCTCCCCTCCAGGCCAAGGTGGCCATTGTGGAGAGATTTGACTGAATCCTCGTATTTTGGTTTTATCACAAACCTCCACTGTATAGGATACTTACCCCAATGCAAGGATACTTCCTTCAATGCAGTTGTCTCTTTCTTCAAGAAGTTTTTTCAAGTGAGAAAGTATGTTGTCTGTATATAGCAGTTGGTTCGAAAGAAGAAAATACATGTAGATTAAACTGACGTAACTGGAATAAAGGTCTGGACCCATCTGTAATTATAAAATTTGGACATAAGTGTAATAAAGGCGGTATAAGTAAAAGTCTCCTTAACAATCAAACTGGTAATACACCAACAACAAATTATGACCAGTAAGAGATAACAGGTGACCTGCAGAAACCAACCCCTGCCATTTAATTTTCTGTTCATGGCTTTCACGTCACTGTCAAACTGAATTTTATAGGCCAATTGGCCCAATCAGCAACTGGTAATTTTACTTACTCAATAGTACATTCAGCGACGTCTTGGAATGCAAGAATATTGGCGCCATTTTCTGTTATCTGCTGAATGTCCTTTACCAATACTTCTTGGACAACCACATCCATTTCTTTAATTTTGTCCATGAAGTGTTCCTTTTTCTTCACAACCCAAAGTGTAAGTTTCTTAAATCTATTATTAACGATGAAAATAACTGACACAACAGTATTTACTCAAATAAGCGCCATGGTGCTTACTGACATGTACATGTAGGTGGAACTTATTTAAGGGTGCTGCTAATTTGAGGGCAGTGTTTAATTGAAATTTGGAGGCGACAAAGAATTGTTTTAACGACAGTTATTTATAGTATAATGTTTCTGGTATTTAACTATCATCAATATCTTCAAGAGCACCAATAATGTGCCATGGGGCTCTGGCCATATCAGCTTTAAGCTCATTTAAGTCTAAGGATTTATAATGAGTCTTTATTTCATCAAAAGATAAAACTACATATTTTATCTTACAATAATACGGAGGATAAAAAACTATGATAAAAATATCTACAAATATATATATATAATTAAAACGTATGTCATTACAATAAATGGAGCTTACAAATCAACCTATTTACAAAGGTGTTCATAAAACGCTGTGTATTAATTAAATTAATTAAAGACATTTATCCCAGAATGTTGACTTAAAATTTACATTGTAGTGCTGGATTTTGTTTTTCAATTTTAAGCTAAAACAAAATACACTTTAAGCACCAACCCTCCAATAAGTGCCTCTCCTTTCATGTGAAATTTTGAACAAGTGCCCAGGCACTTATTCAAGGAAACACAGTATTGATTGGCTGTCAATAGCTGTGGTTTACGAAAGACACATTAATTGTAACTATAGATGAAATTGAAAGAAAGGCAATTGATTTTCTCAGGATATAAAGCTCCAAGTGGCAAATACACCTGTACTCTCACACATCATTATCACTGTATCAAAACATTAGATAGCGAATGAAATCAATACACATAAAAACAATTAACAAAATTAAATAGTCACCTCCTTATCATTTAATAGAAAATCTCTTTCATACGAAAGGTAAGATATCATCTAAAGTAAAAGAACATTGAATATTGAAATTTGTTCATATCAACTTGAAGAGGTGGCTGAATAAAATAACAGTTTAAGGCAATTCAATCTTATGAGATCTGTTTTGGAGCAGATGAGAAATTGCTTAAGCTCAGACCCATGGATGCATAGATCCGTCAAGACACCAAGATGCATGCATGCATGCATGTACAGCTGTATACATGATCTTAGCATAATAAACATGTTGTACGCTGTAAAAAAAATTGTCACATTAAACCCCTACCTCCCCTCCCCTCCAGGCCAAGGTGGCCATTGTGGAGAGATTTGACTGAATCCTCGTATTTTGGTTTTATCACAAACCTCCACTGTATAGGATACTTACCCCAATGCAAGGATACTTCCTTCAATGCAGTTGTCTCTTTCTTCAAGAAGTTTTTTCAAGTGAGAAAGTATGTTGTCTGTATATAGCAGTTGGTTCGAAAGAAGAAAATACATGTAGATTAAACTGACGTAACTGGAATAAAGGTCTGGACCCATCTGTAATTATAAAATTTGGACATAAGTGTAATAAAGGCGGTATATGTAAAAGTCTCCTTAACAATCAAACTGGTAATACACCAACAACAAATTATGACCAGTAAGAGATAACAGGTGACCTGCAGAAACCAACCCCTGCCATTTAATTTTCTGTTCATGGCTTTCACGTCACTGTCAAACTGAATTTTATAGGCCAATTGGCCCAATCAGCAACTGGTAATTTTACTTACTCAATAGTACATTCAGCGACGTCTTGGAATGCAAGAATATTGGCGCCATTTTCTGTTATCTGCTGAATGTCCTTTACCAATACTTCTTGGACAACCACATCCATTTCTTTAATTTTGTCCATGAAGTGTTCCTTTTTCTTCACAACCCAAAGTGTAAGTTTCTTAAATCTATTATTAACGATGAAAATAACTGACACAACAGTATTTACTCAAATAAGCGCCATGGTGCTTACTGACATGTACATGTAGGTGGAACTTATTTAAGGGTGCTGCTAATTTGAGGGCAGTGTTTAATTGAAATTTGGAGGCGACAAAGAATTGTTTTAACGACAGTTATTTATAGTATAATGTTTCTGGTATTTAACTATCATCAATATCTTCAAGAGCACCAATAATGTGCCATGGGGCTCTGGCCATATCAGCTTTAAGCTCATTTAAGTCTAAGGATTTATAATGAGTCTTTATTTCATCAAAAGATAAAACTACATATTTTATCTTACAGTAATACGGAGGATAAAAAACTATGATAAAAATATCTACAAATATATATATATAATTAAAACGTATGTCATTACAATAAATGGAGCTTACAAATCAACCTATTTACAAAGGTGTTCATAAAACGCTGTGTATTAATTAAATTAATTAAAGACATTTATCCCAGAATGTTGACTTAAAATTTACATAGTAGTGCTGGATTTTGTTTTTCAATTTTAAGCTAAAACAAAATACACTTTAAGCACCAACCCTCCAATAAGTGCCTCTCCTTTCATGTGAAATTTTGAACAAGTGCCCAGGCACTTATTCAAGGAAACACAGTATTGATTGGCTGTCAATAGCTGTGGTTTACGAAAGACACATTAATTGTAACTAAAGATGAAATTGAAAGAAAGGCAATTGATTTTCTCAGGATATAAAGCTCCAAGTGGCAAATACACCTGTACTCTCACACATCATTATCACTGTATCAAAACATTAGATAGCGAATGAAATCAATACACAAAAAAACAATTAACAAAATTAAATAGTCACCTCCTTATCATTTAATAGAAAATCTCTTTCATACGAAAGGTAAGATATCATCTAAAGTAAAAGAACATTGAATATTGAAATTTGTTCATATCAACTTGAAGAGGTGGCTGAATAAAATAACAGTTTAAGGCAATTCAATCTTATGAGATCTGTTTTGGAGCAGATGAGAAATTGCTTAAGCTCAGACCCATGGATGCATAGATCCGTCAAGACACCAAGATGCATGCATGCATGCATGTACAGCTGTATACATGATCTTAGCATAATAAACATGTTGTACGCTGTAAAAAAAATTGTCACATTAAACCCCTACCTCCCCTCCCCTCCAGGCCAAGGTGGCCATTGTGGAGAGATTTGACTGAATCCTCGTATTTTGGTTTTATCACAAACCTCCACTGTATAGGATACTTACCCCAATGCAAGGATACTTCCTTCAATGCAGTTGTCTCTTTCTTCAAGAAGTTTTTTCAAGTGAGAAAGTATGTTGTCTGTATATAGCAGTTGGTTCGAAAGAAGAAAATACATGTAGATTAAACTGACGTAACTGGAATAAAGGTCTGGACCCATCTGTAATTATAAAATTTGGACATAAGTGTAATAAAGGCGGTATATGTAAAAGTCTCCTTAACAATCAAACTGGTAATACACCAACAACAAATTATGACCAGTAAGAGATAACAGGTGACCTGCAGAAACCAACCCCTGCCATTTAATTTTCTGTTCATGGCTTTCACGTCACTGTCAAACTGAATTTTATAGGCCAATTGGCCCAATCAGCAACTGGTAATTTTACTTACTCAATAGTACATTCAGCGACGTCTTGGAATGCAAGAATATTGGCGCCATTTTCTGTTATCTGCTGAATGTCCTTTACCAATACTTCTTGGACAACCACATCCATTTCTTTAATTTTGTCCATGAAGTGTTCCTTTTTCTTCACAACCCAAAGTGTAAGTTTCTTAAATCTATTATTAACGATGAAAATAACTGACACAACAGTATTTACTCAAATAAGCGCCATGGTGCTTACTGACATGTACATGTAGGTGGAACTTATTTAAGGGTGCTGCTAATTTGAGGGCAGTGTTTAATTGAAATTTGGAGGCGACAAAGAATTGTTTTAACGACAGTTATTTATAGTATAATGTTTCTGGTATTTAACTATCATCAATATCTTCAAGAGCACCAATAATGTGCCATGGGGCTCTGGCCATATCAGCTTTAAGCTCATTTAAGTCTAAGGATTTATAATGAGTCTTTATTTCATCAAAAGATAAAACTACATATTTTATCTTACAATAATACGGAGGATAAAAAACTATGATAAAAATATCTACAAATATATATATATAATTAAAACGTATGTCATTACAATAAATGGAGCTTACAAATCAACCTATTTACAAAGGTGTTCATAAAACGCTGTGTATTAATTAAATTAATTAAAGACATTTATCCCAGAATGTTGACTTAAAATTTACATAGTAGTGCTGGATTTTGTTTTTTAATTTTAAGCTAAAACAAAATACACTTTAAGCACCAACCCTCCAATAAGTGCCTCTCCTTTCATGTGAAATTTTGAACAAGTGCCCAGGCACTTATTCAAGGAAACACAGTATTGATTGGCTGTCAATAGCTGTGGTTTACGAAAGACACATTAATTGTAACTAAAGATGAAATTGAAAGAAAGGTAATTGATTTTCTCAGGATATAAAGCTCCAAGTGGCAAATACACCTGTACTCTCACACATCATTATCACTGTATCAAAACATTAGATAGCGAATGAAATCAATACACAAAAAAACAATTAACAAAATTAAATAGTCACCTCCTTATCATTTAATAGAAAATCTCTTTCATACGAAAGGTAAGATATCATCTAAAGTAAAAGAACATTGAATATTGAAATTTGTTCATATCAACTTGAAGAGGTGGCTGAATAAAATAACAGTTTAAGGCAATTCAATCTTATGAGATCTGTTTTGGAGCAGATGAGAAATTGCTTAAGCTCAGACCCATGGATGCATAGATCCGTCAAGACACCAAGATGCATGCATGCATGCATGTACAGCTGTATACATGATCTTAGCATAATAAACATGTTGTACGCTGTAAAAAAAATTGTCACATTAAACCCCTACCTCCCCTCCCCTCCAGGCCAAGGTGGCCATTGTGGAGAGATTTGACTGAATCCTCGTATTTTGGTTTTATCACAAACCTCCACTGTATAGGATACTTACCCCAATGCAAGGATACTTCCTTCAATGCAGTTGTCTCTTTCTTCAAGAAGTTTTTTCAAGTGAGAAAGTATGTTGTCTGTATATAGCAGTTGGTTCGAAAGAAGAAAATACATGTAGATTAAACTGACGTAACTGGAATAAAGGTCTGGACCCATCTGTAATTATAAAATTTGGACATAAGTGTAATAAAGGCGGTATATGTAAAAGTCTCCTTAACAATCAAACTGGTAATACACCAACAACAAATTATGACCAGTAAGAGATAACAGGTGACCTGCAGAAACCAACCCTTGCCATTTAATTTTCTGTTCATGGCTTTCACGTCACTGTCAAACTGAATTTTATAGGCCAATTGGCCCAATCAGCAACTGGTAATTTTACTTACTCAATAGTACATTCAGCGACGTCTTGGAATGCAAGAATATTGGCGCCATTTTCTGTTATCTGCTGAATGTCCTTTACCAATACTTCTTGGACAACCACATCCATTTCTTTAATTTTGTCCATGAAGTGTTCCTTTTTCTCGCACTAAAAAATAAAGTTTTGTCAACCACAACCCAAAGTGTAAGTTTCTTAAATCTATTATTAACGATGAAAATAACTGACACAACAGTATTTACTCAAATAAGCGCCATGGTGCTTACTGACATGTACATGTAGGTGGAACTTATTTAAGGGTGCTGCTTATTTGAGGGCAGTGTTTAATTGAAATTTGGAGGCGACAAAGAATTGTTTTAACGACAGTTATTTATAGTATAATGTTTTTGGTATTTAACTATCATCAATATCTTCAAGAGCACCAATAATGTGCCATGGGGCTCTGGCCATATCAACTTTAAGCTCATTTAAGTCTAAGGATTTATAATGAGTCTTTATTTCATCAAAAGGTGAAACTACATATTTTATCTTACAATAATACGGAGGATAAAAAACTATGATAAAAATATCTGCAAATATATATATATAATTAAAACGTATGTCATTACAATAAATGGAGCTTACAAATCAACCTATTTACAAAGGTGTTCATAAAACGCTGTGTATTAATTAAATTAATTAAAGACATTTATCCCAGAATGTTGACTTAAAATTTACATTGTAGTGCTGGATTTTGTTTTTCAATTTTAAGCTAAAACAAAATACACTTTAAGCACCAACCCTCCAATAAGTGCCTCTCCTTTCATGTGAAATTTTGAACAAGTGCCCAGGCACTTATTCAAGGAAACACAGTATTGATTGGCTGTCAATAGCTGTGGTTTACGAAAGACACATTAATTGTAACTATAGATGAAATTGAAAGAAAGGCAATTGATTTTCTCAGGATATAAAGCTCCAAGTGGCAAATACACCTGTACTCTCACACATCATTATCACTGTATCAAAACATTAGATAGCGAATGAAATCAATACACAAAAAAACAATTAACAACATTAAATAGTCACCTCCTTATCATTTAATAGAAAATCTCTTTCATACGAAAGGTAAGATATCATCTAAAGTAAAAGAACATTGAATATTGAAATTTGTTCATATCAACTTGAAGAGGTGGCTGAATAAAATAACAGTTTAAGGCAATTCAATCTTATGAGATCTGTTTTGGAGCAGATGAGAAATTGCTTAAGCTCAGACCCATGGATGCATAGATCCGTCAAGACACCAAGATGCATGCATGCATGCATGTACAGCTGTATACATGATCTTAGCATAATAAATATGTTGTACGCTGTAAAAAAAATTGTCACATTAAACCCCTACCTCCCCTCCCCTCCAGGCCAAGGTGGCCATTGTGGAGAGATTTGACTGAATCCTCGTATTTTGGTTTTATCACAAACCTCCACTGTATAGGATACTTACCCCAATGCAAGGATACTTCCTTCAATGCAGTTGTCTCTTTCTTCAAGAATTTTTTTCAAGTGAGAAAGTATGTTGTCTGTATATAGCAGTTGGTTCGAAAGAAGAAAATACATGTAGATTAAACTGACGTAACTGGAATAAAGGTCTGGACCCATCTGTAATTATAAAATTTGGACATAAGTGTAATAAAGGCGGTATATGTAAAAGTCTCCTTAACAATCAAACTGGTAATACACCAACAACAAATTATGACCAGTAAGAGATAACAGGTGACCTGCAGAAACCAACCCCTGCCATTTAATTTTCTGTTCATGGCTTTCACGTCACTGTCAAACTGAATTTTATAGGCCAATTGGCCCAATCAGCAACTGGTAATTTTACTTACTCAATAGTACATTCAGCGACGTCTTGGAATGCAAGAATATTGGCGCCATTTTCTGTTATCTGCTGAATGTCCTTTACCAATACTTCTTGGACAACCACATCCATTTCTTTAATTTTGTCCATGAAGTGTTCCTTTTTCTCGCACTAAAAAATAAAGTTTTGTCAACCACAACCCAAAGTGTAAGTTTCTTAAATCTATTATTAACGATGAAAATAACTGACACAACAGTATTTACTCAAATAAGCGCCATGGTGCTTACTGACATGTACATGTAGGTGGAACTTATTTAAGGGTGCTGCTAATTTGAGGGCAGTGTTTAATTGAAATTTGGAGGCGACAAAGAATTGTTTTAACGACAGTTATTTATAGTATAATGTTTCTGGTATTTAACTATCATCAATATCTTCAAGAGCACCAATAATGTGCCATAGGGCTCTGGCCATATCAGCTTTAAGCTCATTTAAGTCTAAGGATTAATAATGAGTCTTTATTTCATCAAAAGATAAAACTACATATTTTATCTTACAATAATACGGAGGATAAAAAACTATGATAAAAATATCTACAAATATATATATATAATTAAAACGTATGTCATTACAATAAATGGAGCTTACAAATCAACCTATTTACAAAGGTGTTCATAAAACGCTGTGTAATTATTAAATTAATTAAAGACATTTATCCCAGAATGTTGACTTAAAATTTACATTGTAGTGCTGGATTTTGTTTTTCAATTTTAAGCTAAAACAAAATACACTTTAAGCACCAACCCTCCAATAAGTGCCTCTCCTTTCATGTGAAATTTTGAACAAGTGCCCAGGCACTTATTCAAGGAAACACAGTATTGATTGGCTGTCAATAGCTGTGGTTTACGAAAGACACATTAATTGTAACTATAGATGAAATTGAAAGAAAGGCAATTGATTTTCTCAGGATATAAAGCTCCAAGTGGCAAATACACCTGTACTCTCACACATCATTATCACTGTATCAAAACATTAGATAGCGAATGAAATCAATACACAAAAAAACAATTAACAAAATTAAATAGTCACCTCCTTATCATTTAATAGAAAATCTCTTTCATACGAAAGGTAAGATATCATCTAAAGTAAAAGAACATTGAATATTGAAATTTGTTCATATCAACTTGAAGAGGTGGCTGAATAAAATAACAGTTTAAGGCAATTCAATCTTATGAGATCTGTTTTGGAGCAGATGAGAAATTGCTTAAGCTCAGACCCATGGATGCATAGATCCGTCAAGACACCAAGATGCATGCATGCATGCATGTACAGCTGTATACATGATCTTAGCATAATAAATATGTTGTACGCTGTAAAAAAAATTGTCACATTAAACCCCTACCTCCCCTCCCCTCCAGGCCAAGGTGGCCATTGTGGAGAGATTTGACTGAATCCTCGTATTTTGGTTTTATCACAAACCTCCACTGTATAGGATACTTACCCCAATGCAAGGATACTTCCTTCAATGCAGTTGTCTCTTTCTTCAAGAATTTTTTTCAAGTGAGAAAGTATGTTGTCTGTATATAGCAGTTGGTTCGAAAGAAGAAAATACATGTAGATTAAACTGACGTAACTGGAATAAAGGTCTGGACCCATCTGTAATTATAAAATTTGGACATAAGTGTAATAAAGGCGGTATATGTAAAAGTCTCCTTAACAATCAAACTGGTAATACACCAACAACAAATTATGACCAGTAAGAGATAACAGGTGACCTGCAGAAACCAACCCCTGCCATTTAATTTTCTGTTCATGGCTTTCACGTCACTGTCAAACTGAATTTTATAGGCCAATTGGCCCAATCAGCAACTGGTAATTTTACTTACTCAATAGTACATTCAGCGACGTCTTGGAATGCAAGAATATTGGCGCCATTTTCTGTTATCTGCTGAATGTCCTTTACCAATACTTCTTGGACAACCACATCCATTTCTTTAATTTTGTCCATGAAGTGTTCCTTTTTCTCGCACTAAAAAATAAAGTTTTGTCAACCACAACCCAAAGTGTAAGTTTCTTAAATCTATTATTAACGATGAAAATAACTGACACAACAGTATTTACTCAAATAAGCGCCATGGTGCTTACTGACATGTACATGTAGGTGGAACTTATTTAAGGGTGCTGCTAATTTGAGGGCAGTGTTTAATTGAAATTTGGAGGCGACAAAGAATTGTTTTAACGACAGTTATTTATAGTATAATGTTTCTGGTATTTAACTATCATCAATATCTTCAAGAGCACCAATAATGTGCCATAGGGCTCTGGCCATATCAGCTTTAAGCTCATTTAAGTCTAAGGATTAATAATGAGTCTTTATTTCATCAAAAGATAAAACTACATATTTTATCTTACAATAATACGGAGGATAAAAAACTATGATAAAAATATCTACAAATATATATATATAATTAAAACGTATGTCATTACAATAAATGGAGCTTACAAATCAACCTATTTACAAAGGTGTTCATAAAACGCTGTGTAATTATTAAATTAATTAAAGACATTTATCCCAGAATGTTGACTTAAAATTTACATTGTAGTGCTGGATTTTGTTTTTCAATTTTAAGCTAAAACAAAATACACTTTAAGCACCAACCCTCCAATAAGTGCCTCTCCTTTCATGTGAAATTTTGAACAAGTGCCCAGGCACTTATTCAAGGAAACACAGTATTGATTGGCTGTCAATAGCTGTGGTTTACGAAAGACACATTAATTGTAACTATAGATGAAATTGAAAGAAAGGCAATTGATTTTCTCAGGATATAAAGCTCCAAGTGGCAAATACACCTGTACTCTCACACATCATTATCACTGTATCAAAACATTAGATAGCGAATGAAATCAATACACAAAAAAACAATTAACAAAATTAAATAGTCACCTCCTTATCATTTAATAGAAAATCTCTTTCATACGAAAGGTAAGATATCATCTAAAGTAAAAGAACATTGAATATTGAAATTTGTTCATATCAACTTGAAGAGGTGGCTGAATAAAATAACAGTTTAAGGCAATTCAATCTTATGAGATCTGTTTTGGAGCAGATGAGAAATTGCTTAAGCTCAGACCCATGGATGCATAGATCCGTCAAGACACCAAGATGCATGCATGCATGCATGTACAGCTGTATACATGATCTTAGCATAATAAACATGTTGTACGCTGTAAAACAAATTGTCACATTAAACCCCTACCTCCCCTCCCCTCCAGGCCAAGGTGGCCATTGTGGAGAGATTTGACTGAATCCTCGTATTTTGGTTTTATCACAAACCTCCACTGTATAGGATACTTACCCCAATGCAAGGATACTTCCTTCAATGCAGTTGTCTCTTTCTTCAAGAAGTTTTTTCAAGTGAGAAAGTATGTTGTCTGTATATAGCAGTTGGTTCGAAAGAAGAAAATACATGTAGATTAAACTGACGTAACTGGAATAAAGGTCTGGACCCATCTGTAATTATAAAATTTGGACATAAGTGTAATAAAGGCGGTATATGTAAAAGTCTCCTTAACAATCAAACTGGTAATACACCAACAACAAATTATGACCAGTAAGAGATAACAGGTGACCTGCAGAAACCAACCCCTGCCATTTAATTTTCTGTTCATGGCTTTCACGTCACTGTCAAACTGAATTTTATAGGCCAATTGGCCCAATCAGCAACTGGTAATTTTACTTACTCAATAGTACATTCAGCGACGTCTTGGAATGCAAGAATATTGGCGCCATTTTCTGTTATCTGCTGAATGTCCTTTACCAATACTTCTTGGACAACCACATCCATTTCTTTAATTTTGTCCATGAAGTGTTCCTTTTTCTCGCACTAAAAAATAAAGTTTTGTCAACCACAACCCAAAGTGTAAGTTTCTTAAATCTATTATTAACGATGAAAATAACTGACACAACAGTATTTACTCAAATAAGCGCCATGGTGCTTACTGACATGTACATGTAGGTGGAACTTATTTAAGGGTGCTGCTAATTTGAGGGCAGTGTTTAATTGAAATTTGGAGGCGACAAAGAATTGTTTTAACGACAGTTATTTATAGTATAATGTTTTTGGTATTTAACTATCATCAATATCTTCAAGAGCACCAATAATGTGCCATGGGGCTCTGGCCATATCAGCTTTAAGCTCATTTAAGTCTAAGGATTTATAATGAGTCTTTATTTTATCAAAAGATAAAACTACATATTTTATCTTACAATAATACGGAGGATAAAAAACTATGATAAAAATATCTACAAATACATATCTATAATTAAAACGTATGTCATTACAATAAATGGAACTTACAAATCAACCTATTTACAAAGGTGTTCATAAAACGCTGTGTATTAATTAATAAATTAATTAAAGACATTTATCCCAGAATGTTGACTTAAAATTTATATTGTAGTGCTGGATTTTGTTTTTCAATTTTAAGCTAAAACAAAATACACTTTAAGCACCAACCCTCCAATAAGTGCCTCTCCTTTCATGTGAAATTTTGAACAAGTGCCCAGGCACTTATTTAAGGAAACACAGTATTGATTGGCTGTCAATAGCTGTGGTTTACGAAAGACACATTAATTGTAACTATAGATGAAATTGAAAGAAAGGCAATTGATTTTCTCAGGATATAAAGCTCCAAGTGGCAAATACACCTGTACTCTCACACATCATTATCACTGTATCAAAACATTAGATAGCGAATGAAATCAATACACAAAAAAACAATTCACAAAATTAAATAGTCACCTCCTTATCATTTAATAGAAAATCTCTTTCATACGAAAGGTAAGATATCATCTAAAGTAAAAGAACATTGAATATTGAAATTTGTTCATATCAACTTGAAGAGGTGGCTGAATAAAATAACAGTTTAAGGCAATTCAATCTTATGAGATCTGTTTTGGAGCAGATGAGAAATTGCTTAAGCTCAGACCCATGGATGCATAGATCCGTCAAGACACCAAGATGCATGCATGCATGCATGTACAGCTGTATACATGATCTTAGCATAATAAACATGTTGTACGCTGTAAAAAAAATTGTCACATTAAACCCCTACCTCCCCTCCCCTCCAGGCCAAGGTGGCCATTGTGGAGAGATTTGACTGAATCCTCGTATTTTGGTTTTATCACAAACCTCCACTGTATAGGATACTTACCCCAATGCAAGGATACTTACTTCAATGCAGTTGTCTCTTTCTTCAAGAAGTTTTTTCAAGTGAGAAAGTATGTTGTCTGTATATAGCAGTTGGTTCGAAAGAAGAAAATACATGTAGATTAAACTGACGTAACTGGAATAAAGGTCTGGACCCATCTGTAATTATAAAATTTGGACATAAGTGTAATAAAGGCGGTATATGTAAAAGTCTCCTTAACAATCAAACTGGTAATACACCAACAACAAATTATGACCAGTAAGAGATAACAGGTGACCTGCAGAAACCAACCCCTGCCATTTAATTTTGTGTTCATAGCTTTCACGTCACTGTCAAACTGAATTTTATAGGCCAATTGGCCCAATCAGCAACTGGTAATTTTACTTACTCAATAGTACATTCAGCGACGTCTTGGAACGCAAGAATATTGGCGCCATTTTCTGTTATCTACTGAATGTCCTTTACCAATACTTCTTGGACAACCACATCCATTTCTTTAATTTTGTCCATGAAGTGTTCCTTTTTCTCGCACTAAAAAATAAAGTTTTGTCAACCACAACCCAAAGTGTAAGTTTCTTAAATCTATTATTAACGATGAAAATAACTGACACAACAGTATTTACTCAAATAAGCGCCATGGTGCTTACTGACATGTACATGTAGGTGGAACTTATTTAAGGGTGCTGCTAATTTGAGGGCAGTGTTTAATTGAAATTTGGAGGCGACAAAGAATTGTTTTAACGACAGTTATTTTATAGTATAATGTTTTTGGTATTTAACTATCATCAATATCTTCAAGAGCACCAATAATGTGCCATGGGGCTCTGGCCATATCAGCTTTAAGCTCATTTAAGTCTAAGGATTAATAATGAGTCTTTATTTCATCAAAAGATAAAACTACATATCTTATCTTACAATAATACGGAGGATAAAAAACTATGATAAAAATTTCTACAAATGTATATATATAATTAAAACGTATGTCATTACAATAAATGGAGCTTACAAATCAACCTATTTTCAAAGGTGTTCATAAAACGCTGTGTATTAATTAAATTAATTAAAGACATTTATCCCAGAATGTTGACTTAAAATTTACATTGTAGTGCTGATTTTGTTTTTCAATTTTAAGCTAAAACAAAATACACTTTAAGCACCAACCCTCCAATAAGTGCCTCTCCTTTCATGTGAAATTTTGAACAAGTGCCCAGGCACTTATTCAAGGAAACACAGTATTGATTGGCTGTCAATAGCTGTGGTTTACGAAAGACACATTAATTGTAACTATAGATGAAATTGAAAGAAGGGCAATTGATTTTCTCAGGATATAAAGATCCAAGTGGCAAATACACCTGTACTCTCACACATCATTATCACTGTATCAAAACATTAGATAGCGAATGAAATCAATACACAAAAAAACAATTAACAAAATTAAATAGTCACCTCCTTATCATTTAATAGAAAATCTCTTTCATACGAAAGGTAAGATATCATCTACAGTAAAAGAACATTGAATATTGAAATTTGTTCATATCAACTTGAAGAGGTGGCTAAATAAAATAACAGTTTAAGGCAATTCAATCTTATGAGATCTGCTTTGGAGCAGATGAGAAATTGCTTAAGCTCAGACCCATGGATGCATAGATCCGTCAAGACACCAAGATGCATGCATGCATGCATGTACAGCTGTATACATGATGTTAGCATAATAAACATGTTGTACGCTGTAAAAAAAAATTGTCACATTAAACCCCTACCTCCCCTCCCCTCCAGGCCAAGGTGGCCATTGTGGAGAGATTTGACTGAATCCTCGTATTTTGGTTTTATCACAAACCTCCACTGTATAGGATACTTACCCCAATGCAAGGATACTTACTTCAATGCAGTTGTCTCTTTCTTCAAGAAGTTTTTTCAAGTGAGAAAGTATGTTGTCTGTACATAGCAGTTGGTTCGAAAGAAGAAAATACATGTAGATTAAACTGACGTAACTGGAATAAAGGTCTGGACCCATCTGTAATTATAAAATTTGGACATAAGTGTAATAAAGGCGGTATATGTAAAAGTCTCCTTTACAATCAAACTGGTAATACACCAACAACAAATTATGACCGGTAAGAGATAACAGGTGACCTGCAGAAACCAACCCCTGCCATTTAATTTTCTGTTCATGGCTTTCACGTCACTGTCAAACTGAATTTTATAGGCCAATTGGCCCAATCAGTAACTGGTAATTTTACTTACTTAATAGTACATTCAGCGACGTCTTGGAATGCAAGAATATTGGCGCCATTTTCTGTTATCTGTTGAATGTCCTTTACCAATACTTCTTGGACAACCACATCCATTTCTTTAATTTTGTCCATGAAGTGTTCCTTTTTCTCGCACTAAAAAATAAAGTTTTGTCAACCACAACCCAAAGTGTAAGTTTCTTAAATCTATTATTAACGATGAAAATAACTGACACAACAGTATTTACTCAAATAAGCGCCATGGTGCTTACTAACATGTACATGTAGGTGGAACTTATTTAAGGGTGCTGCTAATTTGAGGGCAGTGTTTAATTGAAATTTGGAGGCGACAAAGAATTGTTTTAACGACAGTTATTTATAGTATAATGTTTTTGGTATTTAACTATCATCAATATCTTCAAGAGCACCAATAATGTGCCTTGGAGCTCTGGCCATATCAGCTTTAAGCTCATTTAAGTCTAAGGATTTATAATGAGTCTTTATTTTATCAAAAGATAAAACTACATATCTTATCTTACAATAATACGGAGGATAAAAAACTATGATAAAAATATCTACAAATATATATATATAATTAAAACGTATGTCATTACAATAAATGGAGCTTACAAATCAACCTATTTACAAAGGTGTTCATAAAACGCTGTGTATAAATTAAATTAATTAAAGACATTTATCCCAGAATGTTGACTTAAAATTTACATTGTAGTGCTGGATTTTGTTTTTTAATTTTAAGCTAAAACAAAATACACTTTAAGCACCAACCCTCCAATAAGTGCCTCTCCTTTCATGTGAAATTTTGAACAAGTGCCCAGGCACTTATTCAAGGAAACACAGTATTGATTGGCTGTCAATAGCTGTGGTTTACGAAAGACACATTAATTGTAACTATAGATGAAATTGAAAGAAGGGCAATTGATTTTCTCAGGATATAAAGATCCAAGTGGCAAATACACCTGTACTCTCACACATCATTATCACTGTATCAAAACATTAGATAGCGAATGAAATCAATACACAAAAAAACAATTAACAAAATTAAATACTTACCTCCTTATCATTTAATAGAAAATCTCTTTCATACGAAAGGTAAGATATCATCTAAAGTAAAAGAACATTGAATATTGAAATTTGTTCACATCAACTTGAAGAGGTGGCTGAATAAAATAACAGTTTAAGGCAATTCAATCTTATGAGATCTGTTTTGGAGCAGATGAGAAATTGCTTAAGCTCAGACCCATGGATGCATAGATCCGTCAAGACACCAAGATGCATGCATGCATGCATGTACAGCTGTATACATGATCTTAGCATAATAAACATGTTGTACGCTGTAAAAAAAATTGTCACATCAAACCCCTACCTCCCCTCCCCTCCAGGCCAAGGTGGCCATTGTGGAGAGATTTGACTGAATCCTCGTATTTTGGTTTTATCACAAACCTCCACTGTATAGGATACTTACCCCAATGCAAGGATACTTACTTCAATGCAGTTGTCTCTTTCTTCAAGAAGTTTTTTCAAGTGAGAAAGTATGTTGTCTGTATATAGCAGTTGGTTCGAAAGAAGAAAATACATGTAGATTAAACTGACGTAACTGGAATAAAGGTCTGGACCCATCTGTAATTATAAAATTTGGACATAAGTGTAATAAAGGCGGTATATGTAAAAGTCTCCTTTACAATCAAACTGGTAATACAGCAACAACAAATTATGACCAGTAAGAGATAACAGGTGACCTGCAGAAACCAACCCCTGCCATTTAATTTTCTGTTCATGGCTTTCACGTCACTGTCAAACTGAATTTTATAGGCCAATTGGCCCAATCAGTAACTGGTAATTTTACTTACTCAATAGTACATTCAGCGACGTCTTGGAATGCAAGAATATTTGCGCCATTTTCTGTTATCTGCTGAATGTCCTTTACCAATACTTCTTGGACAACCACATCCATTTCTTTAATTTTGTCCATGAAGTGTTCCTTTTTCTCGCACTAAAAAATAAAGTTTTGTCAACCACAACCCAAAGTGTAAGTTTCTTAAATCTATTATTAACGATGAAAATAACTGACACAACAGTATTTACTCAAATAAGCGCCATGGTGCTTACTGACATGTACATGTAGATGGAACTTATTTAAGGGTGCTGCTAATTTGAGGGCAGTGTTTAATTGAAATTTGGAGGCGACAAAGAATTGTTTTAACGACAGTTATTTATAGTATAATGTTTTTGGTATTTAACTATCATCAATATCTTCAAGAGCACCAATAATGTGCCATGGGGCTCTGGCCATATCAGCTTTAAGCTCATTTAAGTCTAAGGATTTATAATGAGTCTTTATTTTATCAAAAGATAAAACTACATATCTTATCTTACAATAATACGGAGGATAAAAAACTATGATAAAAATATCTACATATATATATATATATATAGATAAAAGATGAACTTCTGGAGTCGGACTAGTTCAAGAACATTTAATCGCTACTCGGAGTTTCATGCCTCTAGAGAAGCAATCATCAGGCGACTGACAACATTAGCGGTCACATGTAAAGATATACAAATTTGAAAAGACGTAAGAATTCTGATTGGACGGCTAAAATGCTTAACGAACAGGTAAATCTATATTAGGTTATCGCGGTATTTAAAAGAAATTTCTTAGAATGTCTACAGATCGATGACAGTTCGTTTCTACGATTGAGTGTCGACATTTCCGGTTTGCAAATAATAAAGTATTTCTCCCACAGGCAGAGATTACATTTCTTGTTGACATTAGAGTAAGACCTAGCTTGCTTTACTTTTCTCCACTTAATATGGTAATCAATTTTGCGTTGTTTTAGGTTCCATACGTATTTGCTAAGCTCTGTGCTATTCTTGTATCTTTCGTTCCTGAAAGAGCATTTATGGTTATTGAATCGTTCCTTAAACGTCGTGTCACATAGGCCGACGTACGTTTCTTTTGACTGTGGAGTCGTGACCTCTGCTTGGTATACAATGTTCTGGATTTTGCAATTTCCCTCAAGCGGGCAAGAATCTTTTTTACGGCAATTGCAGCCAGCGACTTCTTCCGATTGGGCTACTGGTTTGCTGATCTGGGCTTTGTTGTGGCTGGAGATGATAGTTTTCACGTTGCTCATGCAGCTGTAGCTCAACTTAAGGCTGTTCCGGTTAAATATCTTATGCAGTGGGTTTGATTTGGGGAAATGCAGATCAACTAATTTGAGGAAGCATTTTCCGATTTTCGTTTCAACATTTTGGCTGTAAGGTGGGTTGAACCAAGTAATGTTTCTATGCCGTTGGTTTTGTCGTGATGCTTTAGGGATTGGCACTTTGTATGAAAGATTGTAATTGTGGCCACATTTATTAAGAGCATCTTGGTACGCATCTTTGGCTTTGTCAAAGCATTCTTTGTCCGATGAAATTTCACTTAGGCGCTTATTGATGGATTCGGGAATGTTCTTTATGATGGAAGGTGGGTGATTCGATTGCTTGTGTACGTAGATGGGTGTATTTCCTTCTTTCATGTATGGGGAGTGCTTTTCGCTTTTTAGGTCGAGTGTGACATCTAAAAAATTTACTTTGGTGAGGTTGGCTTCCACCGTGATTTTAAGATCATTGTCGCGGAAGATCTGGCAGATATCTTTCTTAACTCTTTCGATCTCACGTGGTGTTTTGTTGAATGCCGACAGCCCGTCGTCACGATAGAGACCGATGTTCCTTCCGAACTTTTCTGTAAGGCGTGACAGGATGTAGCAACCAACTAGTTCGCATGTTTCGGCCCCATCGAACGACCCCATGGTGACATCAAATCTGTCGTTGGAGTTTTTCTTCTCCCAGGGGACATGTTTGCTGAACAACAGTGATCTTTTAGCGTGTATGATAATGTCACGCTCATGTTGGCTGATGGGGCGGTAGCTGTTAGCGAAATCCAGCGCTTTGCAGAGCAGCTTCTCTGTTATCGACGGGTAAAAATCACACACGTCGAAGCAGATGAAGGACAGCGATTCTTTGTGCTGTAAGCTGTTGAACCATTTCAGAACGCTGGTTGTGTTTTTCCATTGATTGATTTTTGTTTTACTGATGACGGAGGTGTTGATTTCATCGAGGATGTGTTTGCTTATCACGCCGATTTCGGATTTGGATGGGTTGATTAAGCGACAGGTCGGGTGGTCGTGAAATGCAGGCTTGTGGTCTTTTAAGGTGATAAATGCTTCTTTTTCGGCTATATATTTATTATATACATACTGAGAAATTCTCACCAAAAAGCTATGTCGTAAATTTTCGTACGCAAATTAGTTCTAGCCAATCAGAGGAGCGAACGATGGTTTTCACACGTGAAAAAAATGATACGTCCAATCAGAATCGCGAACGATGTTTTTTCACGTGTGAGAAAAATGATACGTCCAATCAGAAGCCACAGAGGTGTGTGAGTTTCGCGCCAAAATTCCCGCCTTTTATTGCAGCTTGCAGCGCCGCTTCGCACACATTCAACGAGAAAAGTTTTACTCAAAGAGTTTTTCTCGCTAAAAAAGTGAAAAACATTTCGAAAATGGAGTGGAATAGTTTCGTTTGTTTCACTGTCGATAAAGAAAACGGTAGAGAGCCGGCGAAACAACAGCGGAAACGGATAAACAGAACGAGACGTAAGCTTTTGTTGTGCTTTTTGTCGGAGCTAGATTTAAAATAAAAAGGCCGCCAACATAATAAATGTCTCAGTATGCATATAATAAACACAATACCACATGGAAAGTGCTTTGTACGGTATTTACGCACTCGTTGTTTTTGTATCAGAAATCTTACTCGTTCGCTGCGCTCACTCGTTTGATTTCTGATACGTCAACAACTCGTGCGTAAATACCGTACGCCAGCACTTTCCATGAAGTGTTCTCTATATATATAATTAAAACGTATGTCATTACAATAAATGGAGGTTACAAATGAACCTATTTACAAAGGTGTTCATAAAACGCTGTGTATTAATTTTCGGGCGTGCAGTTTGTTAACGTGTAAAGAGTTCTGAGTTCTGACCCGAGTCCTAGCTGAAAGTTCTTATACAGCTTCACAATCTTGTTTAGTCTATGGCGATAAACTGAAGCTAGTGTTGTTAGCGCAGGAATATGGGTTTTTCGTTTTCGTTGCTTAACGTCTATTTTTTTGTGCGTTTTGCCTTCATTGCAGTTTTTTCTTGATTCATTGGTCCCTTATCGTATCCGCGTTCTTTGACGTTGTGGGGTTTAGCTTGTAGTTTTTGCGTCAGTTGTATGTTTGTTCAGGTTAGTGCTAGTTTTTCTTTTGCCTGTGAAAATGCGATCGTCTTGTACGTTTCTCGTTTGTTTCGTTCGCTGTGCTTGCCTTCCTTGTTCAGTTGCTATAAGCAATAATACCTTGACTTTGGCATTTGTTCGTAACGCACTGTGCTTGGCGTATCGCACCAGATACAGTAAACGTACAATTTTACAACTTTGCAATGAAATGAAGTCACATGCATGTATACAGCTTTTTCAAGAAAGGTTGTCGAAAAAGGTGCACGCGACAATCACGAAAGTAATTGTGGGTGGCTTTGAGTGCACTGTTCTTCAAAGAAATTTGAAAGAATGACACATACCCTGCCTTTCTTAGCATTGCCTTAACTTTGTTCCGTTGCTGTTTGTAGCGGCACCATAATTCATTATTTCCAGGATTGACATGAGCTTCTCTTAGGTATTTATATCGTCGATTCATAGCCTTCCTAATTTCTGTATTCATCCAAGGAAGGGATCTAT
>OZ037998.1:33855889-33910889 GCA_964035705.1 Porites rus | reverse complement strand
ATTGTTTTAACTATAGTTATTTATAGTATAATGTTTTTGGTATTTAACTATCATCAATATCTTCAAGAGCACCAATAATGTGCCATGGGGCTCTGGCCATATCAGCTTTAAGCTCATTTAAGTCTAAGGATTTATAATGAGTCTTTATTTCATCAAAAGATAAAACTACATATCTTATCTTACAATAATACGGAGGATAAAAAAACTATGATAAAAATATCTACATATATATATATATATATATATATAATTAAAACGTATGTCATTACAATAAATGGAGCTTACAAATCAACCTATTTACAAAGGTGTTCATAAAACGCTGTGTATTAATTTTCGGGCGTGCAGTTTGTTAACGTGTAAAGAGTTCTGAGTTCTGACCCGAGTCCTAGCTGAAAGTTCTTATACAGCTTCATAATCTTGTTTAGTCTATGGCGATAAACTGAAGCTAGTGTTGTTAGCGCAGGAATATAGGTTTTTCGTTTTCGTTGCTTAACGTCTATTTTGTTGTGCGTTTTGCCTTCATTGCAGTTTTTTCGTGATTCATTGGTCCCTTATCGTATCTGCGTTCTTTGACGTTGTGGGGTTTAGCTTGTAGTTTTTGCGTCAGTTGTATGTTCGTTCAGGTTAGTGCTAGTTTTTCTTTTGCCTGTGAAAATGCGATCGTCTTGTACGTTTCTCGTTTGTTTCGTTCGCTGTGCTTGCCTTCCTTGTTCAGTTGCTATAAGCAATAATACCTTGACTTTGGCATTTGTTCGTAACGCACCGCGCTTGGCGTATCGCACCAGATACAGTAAACGTACAATTTTACAACTTTGCAATGAAATGAAGTCACATGCATGTATACAGCTTTTTCAAGAAAGGTTGTCGAAAAAGGTGCACGCGACAATCACGAAAGTAATTGTGGGTGGCTTTGAGTGCACTGTTCTTCAAAGAAATTTGAAAGAATGACACATACCCTGCCTTTCTTAGCATTACCTTAACTTTGTTCCGTTGCTGTTTGTAGCGGCACCATACTTCATTATTTCCAGGATTGACATGAGCTTCTCTTAGGTATTTATATCGTCGATTCATAGCCTTCCTAATTTCTGTATTCATCCAAGGAAGGGATCTATCTCTGATCTTCACTATTCTTTTCTTAATGTGGTTGTCAAGAATGCTCTTGAACAAAGATTCCCATAAAAATACACTATCATCAATATCTTCAAGAGCACCAATAATGTGCCATGGAGCTCTGGCCATATCAGCTTTAAGCTCATTTAAGTCTAAGGATTTATAATGAGTCTTTATTTCATCAAAAGATAAAACTACATATCTTATGTTACAATAATACGGAGGATAAAATACTATGATAAAAATATCTACATATATTATATATATAATTAAAACGTATGTCATTACAATAAATGGAACTTACAAATCAATCTATTTACAAAGGTGTTCATAAAACGCTGTGTATTAATTTTCGGGCGTGCGCAGCCTTTTTTCCTAAGATTATGTACATAAGTCTTCTGGACAGGAATGATATCTTTCAGGGGGTGGAAATCCGTTGATATTAATTTCTTTAAAATGTTTCGGTCTTGTTTATTTAAAAGGTTCTTGATAAAAACTGGAAATGAAATAAAACGGCGTTTATGGCATCGGTCTAAAAAATTTTGTATAACCGTAAGATCGGACTCTGATGCCCCATAGACTGAAAGCGCATAGCTAAAATTAGGTAAAACAATAGATATAAAAAGGTGATCTATCTCTGCCTGAGAGTAGTGTTCCTTTCTTAGTGTTCGTAGGACGTGTAAACACTTGTTCGCTTTGACAAGCTTGGTTCTTACATGCTCATTAAATTTCCCGTCACTCTGTAGAGTTACTCCTAGTAAAACGAAGCTATTACATTGAGGAATATTGTTAATTGGAGAGTAGAGTACATTGTGGTTTTTCTTTCTAACAACCAGCTCTTTACATTTACAAGAGTTGCAGACCATTTTATTTTCTTTACACCATGTTAAGAACTGTCCTACTAAGTCGGCAGACGGTTCGCGGTTCCTAGTGATAGGCGAAAGAATGTCTAAAAA
Organism: Porites rus; assembly: GCA_964035705.1. Lineage (NCBI taxonomy): Eukaryota > Metazoa > Cnidaria > Anthozoa > Scleractinia > Poritidae > Porites > Porites rus. The sequence goes on along the minus strand of OZ037998.1, from coordinate 33,908,823 downwards.
GAACAGGGCAACCATTAAAGAAAATCTCCAAGTCATTCAAAAATATATTAAAAAGATACGGTCCGCTTGCACTATCTTGTGTGGTTCCTCTATTGACGGATTTCCACTGTCCTAAAAAATTATATAGCTAACAACACGTTGGTGTCTTGCATAGAGGAAACTCTGATACCAATTGATAATGTAGGGATTTAGGGGTAGCTGTTTCAGTTTGGCAGACAAAATAGTATGGTTCACAAAATCGAAGGCCTTACTGAAGTCCCTAGTAAAAATTCACACTGCGCTACAGTCACTACTGTCCAAATACTTGTATGTCTGGTGCTGGATAGCGAGCAAAGCATTTGTGCAATTACCCTCCTGTCTATATGCAAATTGGGTGTGGCTCAGATTGTTCTCAATGACTGACTGTGCTTGCGTACGACACACAACCTTCTCAAACAACCGCGCAATAACGGGAGTAACATTGATACCACGGTAGTCTGAGTCCTCGAAAGGCATGTCCTCTTTGGAGAGAGGATTAACATTTGCCCTCTTCCAAGAGTCCGGCCATGTATCTTTTCCTTGTTTGCATGGGCCGCTGCAGGTGTCTCCTTATTATGGCTAACAGCAGCAGGGCTTGCTGGATGTGACAGTGGCTGCCGATTCTCACTCTTAAAGGAAAATGACAAAACAGAAATATGTATTGTGTTGATGAGGATGAGGAGATAAGTAATCAATATTTTATAAGCGTGCACACCAGTACTTCAGTTTAAAGTGTATAATGGGACTACGGTATGCTTGACTATCAACCACTTCTTTATTGAAAGAAAGACATTTATCCCAGAATGTTGACTTAAAATTTACATTGTAGTGCTGGATTTTGTTTTTTAATTTTAAGCTAAAACAAAATACACTTTAAGCACCAACCCTCCAGTAAGTGCCTCTCCTTTCATGTGAAATTTTGAACAAGTGCCCAGGCACTTATTCAAGGAAACACAGCATTGATTGGCTGTCAATAGCTGTGGTTTACGAAAGACACATTAATTGTAACTATAGATGAAATTGAAAGAAAGGCAATTGATTTTCTCAGGATATAAAGCTCCAAGTGGCAAATACACCTGTACTCTCTCACATCATTATCACTGTATCAAAACATTAGATAGCGAATGAAATTAATACACAAAAAACAATTAGCAAAATTAAATGCTCACCTCCTTATCATTTAGTAAAGAATCTCTTTCACGCGAAAGGTGAGGTATCATGTAAAAGTAAAAGAACATTGAATATTGAAATTTGTTCATATCAACTTGAAGAGGTGGCTGAATAAAACAATAGTTTAAGGCAATTCAATCTTCTGAGATAAGATTTGGAGCAGATGAGTAATTGCTTAAGCTCAGACCCATGGATGCATACATCCGTCAAGACACCAAGATGCATGCATGCATGCATGTACAGCTGTATGCATGATCTTAGCAAAATAAACATGTATGCTGTAAAAATAAATGGCACATTAAACCCCTACCTCCCCTCCCCTCCAGGCCAAGGTGGCCATTGTGGAGAGATTTGACTGAATCCTCGTATTTTGGTTTTATCACAAACCTCCACTGTATAGGATACTTACCCCAATGCAAGGATACTTACCCCAATGCAGTTTGTTAACGTGTAAAGAGTTCTGAGTTCTGACCCGAGTCCTAGCTGAAAGTTCCTTCACAGCTTCATAATCTGGTTTAGTCTATGGGCGATAAACTGAAGCTAGTGTTGTTAGCGCAAGGAATATAGGTTTTTCGTTTTCGTTGCTTAACGTCTATTTTGTTGTGCGTTTTGTCTTCATTGCAGTTTTTTCTTGATTCATTGGTCCCTTATCGTATCTGCGTTCTTTGACGTTGTGGAGTTTAGCTTGTAGTTTTTGCGTCAGTTGTATGTTTGTTCAGGTTAGTGCTAGTTTTTCTTTTGCCCGTGAAAATGCGATCGTCTTGTACGTTTCTCGTTTGTTTCGTTCGCTTTGCTTGCCTTTCCTTGTTCAGCTGCTATAAGCAATAATATCTTGACTTTGGCATTTGTTCGTAACGCACTGTGCTTGGCGTATCGCACCAGATACAGTAAACGTACAATTTTACAACTTTGCAATGAAGTCACATGCATGTATACAGCTTTTTCAAGAAAGGTTGTCGAAAACGGTGCACGCGACAATCACGAAAGTAATTGTGGGTGGCTTTGAGTGCACTGTTCTTCAAAGAAATTTGAAAGAATGACACATACCCTGGGTACCAGAGGCTTTTCTTGCGTTCGGCGGGAATTTTCGGTGTTTTCGGCCGTAGGCGGGTCACTAAAAAGACTTGACAGAAACCGGAAACCGCGCTAGAAAAATCTCTTTCACCCAGGGTAAATGACACACGGACATATCTTCATATGTTTGCGAGTGCAAAGGATAGCAACAAAAGTAGGTTCGACAGCTACAGTCTTTACAAACAGTGTTTTGATCAGATCCTGTATTACCTTTCGGGATTTTCCATGCAAAACCCTGTCTCAGGATGCACGTTGCGTGAAGGCGTACAGAGATGAGATTGACGCACTGAAGTTAAAGGTATGAGGCTTGTCCCCAGTGCAGATACAGCTATAGTCCTTGGTCACTCGGCGACCATTTTGTCCCAAGATATTAAAAAAGCTTTGTATTTGCACGGCTAGCTTCGCAATAAGAACGTGGCTAGCCGTGCAAAAACAAAGCTTTTTTAATCTCCTGGGACAAAATGACCGCCGCATGACAAAGGTCTACAGCTGTATCTGCACTGGGGGCAAGCCTAATACCATACATACATACATTTATTTGATGAGTAGGTTTGTAATAAGCAACTGTACATGTACAGCTGATGTGGACCTACTACTACTAAGTCTAGATAAGAGAACAAAGATTTACAATACAATTATTAAGATAAAAAGACTAATCAAATAATTAAAAATGTGAAAATTCAGGGTTCTTATTATAATGTACTGAGCATTCCTTTTGAAAACTGATGTCCCTAACGTAGGTCTTGATCGATTTTAACTTTCTTTTAAAAGAGTGAGGGTTTTCAAGCTGTTTGATAGTGTCAGTTAAAGAGTTCCAGGCAATTGCAGCTCTGTGTTTAAATGAACGACGACCCTGTTCGGTTCTTGACCTAGATACAACAACATTTAACGATTTCCTAAGGCTATAAAAAGAAGCGTTCTTAACAACTAAACTATTTATATCACCTAACTCTAAATCATAAAAAGCTCTATGCGTTATATTTAGAATACGTGATCAACAAAAATATTTTAGTGGCATCCAACTTGCATTTATGAGTACTGTTTCGTCTTCCATGTCTCTTGGTAGTTTGTGGATAAGTCTTGCTGCTCTGAGGTGGATTAGTTCTAGATCTTTCATCAAATAATCTGAGCAAGAGCCCCACACGGCCATACATACATACATACATAAACTTTATTTATCCTCGGATTTTAGTGTAGCTTACATAGCTAGTATCTCCGATCCTAACTAATTTTAAAAGTTACAACATATATAATATAATATTAATTGATGTAGTATTAACTAAAACCGTGCACTAACAATTTGCGCTTAAATTCACTATAATCTACAGTCTTTCTAAAGTGATCAGGTAGAGAATTCCAGTACTGAACAGATGAATAGCTAAAGTAATTTAGACCATATGTGGTTGTAGACGGCTTAGGAAGTGATAAAATATTAGTACCCCGTAGGGAGTAAGCAGTAGATCTTAACTCGATCAGTTGTTTTAAGTAGCATGGATATTTACCAAAATGGAGACATTTGAATATACAAATCATCATATTTTGTATCCTCCTGTTGGCTAAACCACACACACCAGCCTTGTCTAGAAGAGCATCATAGTTCGAGTCCCAGTCCTTTAAAACAAATCTTAAAATACGTCTATTTAAGGTGTCCAGTTTGACAGAATCTTCTGAATTACAATAGTGCCATATCATTGAACAGTAGTGAAAATGGGGTAAGATAAACGCTTTATAAAGGCGAAGCATAATTTCAGATGAGATAAGTTTGCCAAATCTTTTGAAGACACTGAACTGATTATTTATTTTTTTGCATACAGAGGATATGTGATCCTTGAAATTAGGTTCATTGTCTAGAGATATTCCAAAAAGATCCAGGCATCTTGTGGTTAAAAAGGAGAAAGGGTAATCGGTTTTGCCAAGAACCATCCCTTGATGTTTAGCAGGGTTTGCTTTCATCCCATTGTCTTCGAACCATTTATTTGCTATTTGTACATCATGATTGATCCGCCGTTCCAAGGCCACTGGGTCTACATCAGATGAGTGCAGTTGGCAGTCATCGGCATAAGTGTTTAATTTTACAGACTTAATGTGAAAGATGAGGTCGTTGAGGAACATGTTGAAAAACATGGGCCCCAGGACGCTGCCTTGAGGCACGCCCCGCTTCACACTCATCCAATGCGAATAAGTATCACCAATTTTCACTCGCTGCCTTCTATCCGTCAAGCAGTCACCGATAAGGGCGCAGCTGGATTCGTGCAATACCATAATACCATAATACCATATAGTACGCTTGGGATAACTGTTTTGTAATAAATTGTTTCTCGTGTGGCTTTTGGTAAAAAGCTTATTCGTCTTAACAGGTCTCCTTTAAATTAATACTTTTGTTTGCTTCCCGACTACAAATAGCTTTTCAAACTCCTTATGTGTACGAAGTTGTTTTGCATGTTAGTTTTCTAGTTCTATCAGAATGATGACTTGACCATTGCTGATAAGCACGCTTCTTTAGGTAAAAGGGTAAATACAGTGTAGTCATAAGAACACTTTTTTCATTTGACAAAAAAGAAAAATTCACTCATACTATTTTTTATAGAGTGATTTTACTTGACCCGTGAAACAGAGAATAACAACTAGTGCAAAATAGCTACTAGTAAACAAAAGAAGACAATGGAATTATTTCATAATAGCGCATACTATTCCAATACCTATTAAGTTAAGTAAAATCACTCTAGTCTATTAAAGATCATTACATTTCGTTATTTAAAGACTCTAGCCTATGTGACATCAAGTATTGTAAACCTTTAAAAATCCTAAAATGTTAAGCATGAAAAATCAATTGTGACATTATACATCAAGTATTGTAAAACTTTAAAAAAATCCTAAAATGTTATGTTTGTAAAAACTTTAAAAAACCTAATTGTAAAACTTTAAAAATCCTAAAATGTAAGGCATGAAGATCAATAATCAAGTATTGTAAAACTTTAAATAATCCTAAAATGTTAAGCATGAGAATAAATTGAAACATTTTCTGAATAGAAATGTTTTGAGTTTTGTTTTAAATGTAGCAACACTGTCCGTATTTTTTATATATTCTGGCTCTTGATGGATGATAATTCGTAATCAGAGGTTCCAGATATCCAGCAGATTTTCCATTTAAGATCTTATATGTGATAAGAAGAATCTTAAAGTGAATCCTTGCTTCCACAGGTAGCCAGTGCAGGCTCTTTAATAAAGATGTAATGTGGTCAGAGCTGCGGGCTCCTGTTATCATTCGAGCTGCGGTATTCTGAATTCTTTGTAACTTATCTCTCTGGTATTTTGGGATGTCATATAAGAGACTATTGCAATAGTCGAGTCTGGAAATCACAAGGGAATTCACCAACATTTTCAATCCATCGAAAGTAGCTTACTTTCGAGTACGACCAATTGATGTTATGGCTGGCTTTTTGCACATTTCGTTGATATGTTCAGTGAAAGACAAGGTTTTATCCATGATGACACGCAAATTCTTTGCTTTTGTTTCCACTTCTACTGTTGTGTTCACTAATGATAATGTTTCGTAGACTGTAGGTTGCTTACTGAAACGCAACGTGAAATGTAATATTTCAGTTTTCCACTTAACATATTCTTAGGGTTCCATGTAAAGACATCATTGATGCATCCCTTTAGAACACCGACAGAGTCAACGGATTGTTTAGGATCGTCAATGACGATGTAAATTTGGGTGTCGTCCGAAAAGAACATGGAGTCGAGACCGTGGCTACGTATAACATCTTGGAGGGGTGCCATATAAAAAGTGAACAGCAGCGGCCCGAGTATTGAGCCCTGGGGAACGCCATACTCTAAACATCGGGGCGGAGATGTTGCATCCTCTATAGAAACTCGCTGAGATCGGCCAAGCAAGTAAGAGGAGAACCATTTAAGAGCTGTTTCTGTGAAATTAAAATATTTCCTTAGCCTCGCGAGGAGAATTTGGTGATCGAGGGTGTCGAATGCTGCGGACAGGTCCAGTAGCACAAGTATTACTTCACCGTTGGAGTCAAGAGTCTTTAGGATGTCATCGGTGACTCTAAGTAGCGCAGTCTCTGTTGAGTGATATTTCCTATAAGCAGACTGTAAGGCAGGAAACAGGTCATTGTCATTCAAGTAGTTGTGAACTTGGATGGCAGCTGATTTTTCTAATACCTTGGAGAGGAATGGTATGTTAGCTATAGGTCTGTAGTTAGCTAATAAATCAGGTTTAAGATCAGGTTTTTTCAATTTTGGACGAACCAGCGATGTTTTTAATGAGGTCGGAAAGATCCCATTTGAGAACGATTGTCTCACAATTCCGCTGACCATAGGTAGTACAGAACTTATGTTATCTTTAATAACATGCGTCGGGATCGGATCGAGGGAGCAGGTCTTGTTTGAGAAGGATGATATGACGTTCTTCATGCTTTTATTTGATGGGAGCGTAAACTGAGGAAATTCACAGTGGAGTATTCTTTGTCTTTCGTCGCGATTGTCTGAAGAAGGATTCATTAATTCCATTCGTAGGTCTTGTATTTTGCCAATGAAGAAAGCATTGAAGTCTCCAGTAATGGGAATACTTCTATTTGGCGACACTCTTGCCTCACTCTTTCCAACAATTATTACTTTGATATTGAACTGAGTCTCCCTGGAAACTAGAAAGGGTTTTGGAGCAAGTACGTCAAATCCCAGTCTACCATCTAACTGCTCCAGACGTCTCTCTACAGTAAACGTTCCACGCACACTACATAATTCCTCTTTCATTTTATGATTCCTTGATATTCTGACCCGCACTGAGAAGTCTTTCCTCTCTTCTTTTTGGGCAAAAAGACGAACTCCTGCAAAGTAGTCTTCTTCACTTGTAGAGAACTTAATGCTTTCGGAGACGAAAACGAAACTCTCTGAACTAGGAAGCGTCTTATTTTCTCTGTATCGATAGCAACGTGACAACTCGATGCCTGAACTTTGCGACTGAAGGAGCGGTCCTCGTGGAATGCATGAAAACCTCATTTCAGGATAAGGCATGGTTCTATGTTTGTGGAAAAGATACATTTGTGAGGTTTCTCTCTCAGTTAGAATTCCCGTAGGTACCACGATTTCGTTAAACAGGCGAGGTGGCATCAAAGGAAAACGAATAAAGTAGATAGCATCCTTTAAAACCTTCCTCATGTTTTCTCCTATTAGTTCCAAACCCCGCCCTTTACAATTGGCAGCCGCCCATCTTTTTGCTGTCTTGAAAACAGCGCATTCCCCGTCTACTAAAGTAAGAGCATCTCTCTTAAGAAGAGACGACAAAGTGTCGAGGCTTATCCACAGCAAACCCTCGCTCTGAAGGCAAGCACTTGTCTTCCTGTCCAACAGCTTCCAGCACTGTTGCTCTCGACTGGATTCACTGAATAACTTGGCGTGCTCCAAAATCTTGAAAACATTACTTTCTCTTAGCTCTGCCTGAAACGACAGCACTGTTCTGCCAGAAAGGGCACAATGTATTTTTTCGCCAAATACAACACCTCGAATACGTTTCCAAAGGTCAAGTGGATTTCATTCGAGTATAAATACCGAAGTGACTAGAGGAAACTGTGAGGATCGCAGTCAGAGAGTGGAATCTCGTTTCTAGGGTCAGCTATGTTACCGTAAACATGGCGTGAAAAAGAGGGCTGGAAAGCGACAGCAGAAACTTGTGAGCGTAGATCGTTTGAAGACCCTTTATGTTTTTTGTTGAGTTTGAATCGTCAATTTCGAACTTGGCATGACTCATGAAAGAATTGTTTATCATAAGCCTTGTTCTTTCTCGAATGGTTCTTTTTTCTGTTTGCCAGTTTTCACAAGTCACAGAACAACTTGTCGGAGTCATTGCAACTGCCATGTTAAACAAAATCAGACGGTTGTTGTTCATCTAAAATGGCAACTGGAGTTACCATTTGTGGACAGGTATTTGATTCGCACTGTAATATAGCTAATAGCATGATTTGTAGTGATATTTGGCATAAATACCACGAGTGATATTTCAAAATTGTTATACGTAATTTCACGAGCCGATAGGCGAGTGAAATTTGAAACAATTTTGAAATATCACAAGTGGTATTTATGCCAAATATCACGTACAAATCATGCTATTATTTGTTTATACTACTACCCGCAAAAGGTTTGTAATTTTCACATGTAGGTGTTTCAAATTAAGCTGAAATACCACTGCTCTAAGCCAATCGAATTGCAGAAATTTCTCATGTAGTAGTATAATAATAAACAAAAATTCCAGTATGCTTACGTAGATAATCAGTTCAGTTTTGTTCGCTTGACCCACGAACCAGTTAACCTACGCCGGGGTCCTATAAATAGGATATGTTATTTTGTATAGATTCATATAGATTTTAAATTACCGGAGTCAAATCTGCGTAATTGATGCCGGCCACTCTGAGCACACTGCAAGACTTTTGACCAACAAAGTGGTCATATCGACTATGCAGGGTTGTCTTACGGACCGTGCTCTGTCGCTGTCAAAGCCGCACAGTCACTAAAAGCTACCACTTTTCATACAAGTTAAGCTACTTTTTACAGTGTAATCTGTAAGCTCTCACCAGGTTATCTCCTCCTACAGTCAATATAAAATAACTCTGTTTTTGTTGATAAGCACCTATTGAGAATTACACTCGAGACCACTCGATTTCTGTATGGCGCCACGGTCTTTGAGTTTTAGTTTTAATCATGGATTTCCTTAGATTGTATCTATATTTGATCTAATGTCTTTGGTCTCAAAGATTGGCATATGAAATACATACCTCTTATTAGCCGAGTTTTCGGTCCGTACTGTAAATTACGGATCCTCGTTTTTTTTCCATCGATTTATGGTCCGCGCGCTTCGCGCTTGGGCCATAAATCGATGGAAAAAAACCGAGGATCCGTAATTTACAGTACGGACCGAAAAAACGAGGCTAATAAGATGTTTATTATATGGCTTCTTCCTGTTTGGGGGACCGGAAACAAGTGCAGAACGCACGATTAGACAGCTATTTGACAGGTTGACAGGTGTCAAAAAAGAAAGTTTTTATTGGCGCACGAAAACAATAACACATAACAAAGGCTTTCCGAGAAAGTAAAAACAAATTCGCTATGTCAGTGAAAGAGTTTATTCGGTCAAAACTAAGAGCACTGTAAGTTTTAGCTCTTTAATGTAACGCTGGAGTATTTTGGAAACCGGACACTGTGTCTGTCTAGAAGTCTTTTCCATCTTGCCTCCGTTTGTCCTTGTAAAAAAAAACACTGCAAAAGGCAAAGAAGCTTTTCAAGGTAAGTTTGTTGTCATTGTCGAAGGATTCGCTCGATAATTGTTTTTGGGAAAACCTCTCTTTCTGCCAGTTCATTCTCGTCTTCAATTGTGATCTGCGTTAAAATTTTCAAACACTGACTAGAATTCTCTTCCTCGGTAAGGTTGCGATCGCTTCGTTCTCATTAAAACAAATTTGGAAAGGCAAAGTCAACATCCCAGTCTTCAGGGTTTACAATTTAAAGTTTATTCGGTCAAAACTAAGAGCACTGTAAGTATTAACTCGCTAATGTGACGCTGGAGTCTTTTGAAAACTGGACATTGTGTCTGGCTCGAACTCGCTTCTGTCTTTCTTTCGTTGGTCTTTGAAAAAACACTGCAAATGACAAAAAAGCTTGTCAAGGTGATCGGGTACAGGTATGTTTGTTACAGGGGTTTGTTATCATATTTGTCGAAGGAATTTCTCATTTTCTGTTAGGCAAAACATATCGAATCTCTGCCAGTCGATTTTCATCTTCTTAACTGTGTACGATAAAATTTCCAAACACTGACTAGAATCCTCTTCGATAAGATTACGAGTTAGTTTCTTCATCGCCTTCGTTCACAAATAAACACAGTTTAAAATGTTGAAGGCCAAAGTCAACATCCAAGTCCTAAAGGTTAACAGGCGTCTTATAACTTTATTTAAACCTTTTTCCGAGGAAAAGAGATTTAGAGTTCCGAAATGAGCATTTTCTTTAAAAATTTTGGTCCGTATAGCAAGTTACGGACCGCAAATTGACCAATCGCATGGCGAAAATAGACTCAGCCATATAATAATTGTATTTCTTTTTTTTAAGCTTGCGAGCGGGCGGAATCCTCCAAATCCTGCAATCTGATTGGTTCCGAGAGCGAGCGGTTTTTTGCGATCTTGCCCGCTAACCCGGGCGGAATCGTTGGCAGTTTCATTCACAAGTTTGTTTGTTGTTTGTGAATGAGAAAAACCCGCAATTTTTAACCATTTTTCTTTTAAAACTTGCGCTATTATTAGCATTAGCTAGGGAAAAGTGAATTTTGTTATTCAGACAAAAAATCTGAAGGGAGAATCAAGCAAGTCAGCCAGGAAAACCGCTAAAGTAAAGCAAAACAGGTGGCTCGTGATGTCGCTTCACTAGCTTAAAAACTACGCTGTAAGTACTGCAATCTTGCCTTTATGCACCGTTTACGCGACATTTTTGCTCTGTTTGTAAGTTTGTTTTCCATTTTTGCAGTCTGAATCTAGATTCTCCTGTTTTGTTTTTCATTGAATTTTGCCTCGCTAATTTTCTACTTGTCAGGAAAGGTTGTTGTCAACGATTGCATTTAGCTTTCAATTTTGAATAAACAACACGAACAACTTTTCCAGCAGTCTGTTATCGCCGTTATCATTTTTTTGTTTATATACTTGTTTAGTTACCCACATCGTCTTCTTTTATTCGAATTCAATTCAAAACCCTAAGATTGGTATGTTTAATTAGCTCTTTTTATAAAGCCTTTGTGCAGTTTTTATCCCGCTCGATTGAATTTTAATCTTAATGTAAATATTCAGCTGAAGAAAATCTTTGCTGTATTTTCTTTCCTGTGGCTCCTAAGTTCGTCACTCCTTGTTTGACACTCAGATTATGAATTATCTACCAAGACACAAAAACCTTTCTTTATTCTAAAAGAGAGCTTAATTGTGATAATATAAATAAAGTTCAAAAATCATGTTGTAATGTTTTGGTTTGCAATCGATCGCGCGCTTTGAACATCAACACCAACGCGCCCTTCTTCAACATACATAGGTTGTAGGCTGAAGTAAAATTTTCCTGAAACTTTTAAATCTCCGTAGGAAAAAAAATAAAAATGTTCTTCACCGGTCTAGGTCGGTCCGTATTGGGAGAAAATGTGCCCTCGGTCTGAGTACCGCCCTCGGCCTACGGTCTCGGGCGGTACTCAAGACCTCGTGCACAGTTTCTCCCAATACGGACCTCCCAGCCGGTGAATAACATATATGTATTACATGGAGGACTCGAGAACTTAATATATGCTCGGATTTTCACATGCTCGTCGAAATCTTCACGAATTGTCTTATCTGTTTATGCAGTGTAAAGCGGTGTATCTATTTGTCTTTTTTTTTCCCTTTTTTTGGTTATCCTTGCTTTATTTCAACTTAAATCTATAGACCTGTGGAACCGTTTAAATTACTTGCAATCACATATGGAAAATAAGGATCGAAACTACTTTTGAGAACTTTTGACGGTAGACCTTAAAATACATGTTTTGGTTGGACTAGCTGACAGAGTTCCTTCCCCAGTGATGTGTTTGAATTTAGTTAGCAAGTAAAGCACTCGGAAAAAACCTTTAAAGGGTATTCTTATTATTATCACAGTGTGATACCCCTCAGTGTAGTTGAAAACTGAATATCCAGAGACATTCAGCAAATAACACAGGAAAAGTGTCAAAGGAGAATTTGTTCGACCGTTCACTTTTGCTGTTATGGTAGAGCCTAAATTGGCATAGGATATTTATTTTTTTATTTACATTGTCCATTTATTATTATTTATTTTTTTTAAAAAGTGGGACCTATTGAAGTTGTCGATATCTTCAACCAGCGATTATTATCCAGAATTCTTTATCTCATCCCAAAATGATTGCAGTTCTTTAAAATTGAATGTCTAGCCACGGTCTAACGTGGCCGTGAAATAAGATCCCAAGGCACTTTCCGTACCACGCCGCGTACAATTTGAACCTCCTCGGCTTTCAGCATGTGTACCATCATATCGATTATTGGTGGAAGCGTGAAGTTGTAGAGCCAAACTCGGCTTTCGGGTTGTAAATACAGTTTCTGTTTTTAATCCGCTGGAAAAACTATGCAATTGTCCCTTTTTGAACCAAGAAGACTCAGTTGACGGTCTGTTCACGAGGGGTTAGGGACGGATAACCAAGGAGCAGCCTAAGACTGAAAGAAATGTTTTAGACAGCAGCTAACATCAGGTGCCGGACCCGGCAGATCCGGCTAATATTAATGTCTCCTCGGCCAGTTGTTTTCACTAGTTTATTTAGAACATCATTACTAGCGAACGGGCAAAACTGGGCTGTGGAAACTGGTTATTTGTTTATTAAGAAAAAATCACTAAACAACAAATTTTGTGACAGAAAAAAGGACAATTACTCGACTCACGCACTAAGCGATGATCAGACTGTCAGACTGATAGCTACTGATTTATACTTATGGACACCCAAACTGACCGTATCTATATAGTCGAAGTGTTATCACGCGCGCGATTATTAGGTAATCTGAAAAGGACAATAAACCATCTTCCATTAATTGGTGGAAAATTCCTTTTAGTTAGTTAGCAACTATTGTTTTAATGCAGTTCTTAATGAAGCCAAGACATAAGCTAAAAGCATTGAATTACATGCATTTAGGCTGTTTCAAATAAGATTCAACAAAATTGTTTTAGTTAATGCTGAGTAATTCTAGCTGGCTTCAATCTTCGCTAGCTCTCTGGTTCTTCTGAGTGTAATTCTTGATAACCTAGCATCTTACTTCTGCAAGATCATAAACACAACTGCCTCATTAACTGAGGCCCGTTTCAAACGTCGTGCTGCTGCCGTGCCGAACTCAATTGATCGAATTAAATTCGATATTAGCACGGCAGTAGCGCGACGTTTGAAACCAAGTCGTGCTACTGCCGTGTAGCAGGGCAAGCCTCGCCGTGCTACACGGCAGTAGCTCGACTTGGTTTCAAACGTCGTGCTACCGCCGTGCCGAACTCAATTCATGAATTATAAATACATTAGAATATATTTAAACGTTTGCTAAACCGTTTCTTTATTGTTGTGTTTTGTTTTTGGCAACAGCCAATCCTTTTGACTGTCATTGTGTGAATTAAATTCGACGTCTGAAACCAAGTCGTGCTAATGTCGTGCTGCAGTCCGGCTACAGTCGAGCCATGTTAGCATGGCAGTAGCACGACGTTTGAAACAGGCCTGATTGACAATATACTGCTTGATAAGGCAAATAACAATAATGAAGTAAAACGACATAGATGGGAATCAACCCGTGACAAGGAACAAAGAAAAAAAAATCTGAATTCCTAGTGGGGAGAAGCGTATATTCAACTCCGCAAGACCCTCCAGGCCCTGCTAGTCGGCTTCTCAGAACACGTGATTAAACCACTAAGATACACTGTATTAATGCATTGTTAATTGGTGGTCTTTACGTGGTTAAAACCTCTTTTGCTGTAGTAAGCATTTTCAGAAGATATCGGGAGGCTTTCAAGTCCGTTATACTTACGTATCTACCTAACCTACACACCAAACTCCTTCATTTTATTAACGTTTGCAGATTAGCATTACTGCAGAGTGAGAAAACTAACTTATCAGCTCAAAAGTTACGTACTTGTAGTTGATAGAACCTTCCTTCTTAGGATCAAGGCGTGCCAGCAGACGAGCTGTTTGTTCTATGCCGAATGTAATATCCGCCCTCTGCAAAAATAAAACATAAAAATCATGGAGTCCAAGCACTGTAGGAAAGTGTGTTTTAGAGCCAGCGTAGGTCGAAGGAAGATCAGATTGCGTCACTTTTGATTTCTGTTTTGATTTTTTGCAATTCTGCTTTGAGCTGCAATATATCCCTCTGTCAGAGCCTAACACTTTATTACCCTCACGAAATGAAATTTTGGGCGGGGGTAGGGCGTGGCTTTTGAATGAGAGCGATATAAGTGTGAGTGCCAAGAAAACTAATAAAGACGGCATATATGTCACATATATTTTCCTGCCTGTTCCGCCAATGAATACTTTGTTAATACTAAGTACGTGGTTTTTATCACAGCAAACATTATAATGTGGAAGTGCCGACGAATGGAAGTGAGAAGAAACAATCTCTACATGAACGCTGATATGAAAAGACTGTTATGTACCTTTAGGCACTTCACAAAGTCCGTTCTTGAAATCTTCATTGCCCCTTTGCAGTCATTATACTCCTGACAAAATTCCATCCATTGATCTTGATTGTTTGATACAAAGCTCTTTACAACACTCAGAGGGTCCTTCACGCCTGGACGAAGATTGGCTCTGATTTGAATGTCAGGCTTCACTTGACGCACTTCCTTCAGAAGCTGATCAAAGGATTCGTCTAAGTATATATCCTATGGTGATAGGAGTAAATAGGTTGAATTATTATATGTTCCATATGTAGCAAAGAACCCCTTTAATATTCCCTCAAGCCGTATTATACAAGTTCATGCATATTGAACAAACAATAGACAGAAGTCATATGATCAGATGGATCTGAAGGCAAAAAAAAAAATTAGACAACAGATACAACAAAAATATTGAAAACCTGACAAATAGTTGTATATTCTCCTTTTCTGGACTTCAAAGCCCGAGAAACTAACCTTTTCCTACGTGATTACTTTTATAGAATTTTGATATAACTTTTATTGTAGTCTTTCATTCTTGCAAAGGTTTGCTCAGTAAAACCGAACGTATGGGGATTCGATGTGAGCGAAATATAGTTCATGGAATAATAATACCTTGAAGTGCAATTCTGTCAAGGCGCTGTCGGCGAAGTTCTTAGCTGCTGATAAAATAGCTTTTGCACCTTCGGTACCGATGGGGTTACTTCCAACCTAAGCGATAAAACGTTATGTCTACAAGATAGAAGCTAACTTCATACTCTCTTCCTATGGTCTAATTTAACGTCATCAGAGTACAATACAAAAGGTACTAACGCGTAAACTTGTTTTTAAGCTCATACTTAAGTTGGAACCTTTTCTCATAGCTCAGTCTTTAGTTATAATGAGAATAACTACTGACAATACCATTTCAAAAACCTTTCACAATTTATATATCATTCTGCATCCGACTCAAATGGGAATGTTACATTCTTGGTTATTAAAAAAAGCCTCCGGTATTTCGTGGAACAAAAGAAATAATCTTTAACATCTTTGATCATATAGTAAAGCATATCATGATGCGGCAATGTAAAAATGTCATGGAATTTGAATTATTCAACGTTTGTCTATTTTAAATCACAGCTAAGTTAGCTACGAAAATTACTAATTCCCTTAACTGCAAGTAGAACTATAACCTTGCTTTTACAAGGATAATCTGCTACCTTTAGTATTTCGAGGGTGTTATTTCCTTCAAGACCTTTAGCGATGCACATCGCACCCTGCGTTGTTATTCTGTTATTGCTAAAAAGAAATAGGGAGTTAATAGTCACAAATGACCTGTTAATAAAATAGGTGCTTCCATAAGTTCAGATGCGTCTATATTGTTAAAGCACGCTTTTTTCGTTTCCGATTATTCTTAGTGGTGGTTCAAGAACAAAATACAGATATATACTTCACAAGTGTTGCGCGTTTGCTGAAAAGTTGGTCCAGGTACCCATCGTATATAAAAATGTCATTTGACTTCATTGTGGTCATTACGGAAAAACGTTAGTATATGCAACTGGTGATCAAAGGGTCTGGTAAGTTTCTATTATCTTACAGTGTCTTGTGGTAGCCAAACCTGATATCTAATTCAAGGAGTGTATTATTCGCTCGAACAGCCTCCCCCAAAGCGACAGCTCCATCATTAGAAAATCCGTTGTAGGACAGATTGAATGTCTTAAGAGTACAGTTCGTCTGAAAGAGAGAAACAAAAACCAGATAACCTGCAATACTGATGACTATCTTTAGTGGAAGTTAGATTCAATTAACCTAGGGAAAACCTTGATCACTTTGGGTTCATTTCTTTTTATAGCCAAGCTTCTTGAGGTAATACTGAAACGTGTAAGAACGCCGCAATAGGTCTCAGTATATTGTGGTAACTTGCTTAAGAAAGAAGGTGCTTCAGGACCTTACTTCATGTCAGCCAACGTTTCGAAGATCTTGCTTTCTTTCCTGCAGTCATCAGATACTAAACTAACCCTTGTCCAATGTTTCTTTCTGTGGAAAATATCACTACTGATGCTGACAGCCGAGGCTTGAATCGTGAGAGAGCTTTAGATTTAAGAACGAGAACGAGTACGAGGTTTAACTTGAAGTTTTTGCGCGTGTTCTAACAATAAATAAACCCCGGAAAGCTCATTTTACTTTCTTTCACCAAAAAACTTATCACAGTTAAATATGCTGAAGGAGGTTAAACCCTCTCCCGAAAGCAAAATGAAAAATCTTTTTAGATTTGATAACTTGTTCTCGCCACTACGACATTCTCACTAAAACTCGTAGTAGAATGACGACGGTTATCACGTTTTCCCCTCCCAAATGACGCTTGGTTCACGCGTGAACACTAATGGTTCGCGCGCGAGCAATACTCAGTACTGAGAAAACATCATGCTCGTAGTCATCCTCGTCTCAGAATCTAAAGCTCTCTATTCACTTGGTTCACGCGTGAACACTAATGGTTCGCGCGCGAGCAATACTCAGTACTGAGAAAACATCATGCTCGTAGTCATCCTCGTCTCAGAATCTAAAGCTCTCTATTCACTTGGTTCCGAGCGTGACATAGCCCCGCACCGCTGGCCAACACAAACGTGTACATGTATGTCTTAACGCCTGGCCATGTAAAAAGAAGGCTGTTCTGATCTGCTTTACTTACCCGTAAACCATTTGCAATTTCAATAGCACCTTGGCGTCGAATGTGATTCCAGCTTAAATCCAGGTGCTCTAAAGAATCGTTGGAGCCTGTATATGAAAAAGTTAGAATAACGGTAATGATAATGGTATCGCTAATGATATTTTAAACTCTTCTTACGGTGCTTTTTTCTTATATTTATATTCACCATACTAAAATAATATAGTCAGAAGAAAATAACAATTTCGGCCCACAGGAAGGTAGCCATTGTCTATAGTCAAGCATGATACATTAATATGACGTCACATCGCCTCGCCCTCTCAAGACTTTTTGATATTCCCGCTCCTAGCAGTTATTTTGACCTACTCGTCCTAAACGTCTACTGTTTCTAAGTTGCTAACTTATTAAACATTAGAACTGAACCATTGTCAATTCCGAGAAGATATAATGACTAAATTCTGAAGCCATGGCCAGTTCAAAAGTCAAGCTTTGTTCAAGGTCATAGTATGCAGCATTTGATATCAAGTTATAACTTACTTATTCCTAGACCAAGATTATCCCCTGATTTCTCTGAGAACTTGTTACAGCTAAGGTTCATCCAGGTTAGTTTATCATTTCCCTTCAGGAAAGAAACAAAATGATAGTGTTACTAAAATTATAACGGGATCATGATCCAAACTCTTATATATTTCAGACTTTCCAGACAAAACGAGATCAAAGACAAAATAACCTATTAACCTACCTCATCACTTTTAACCAGCTGTAGCTGGCAAGTTCAGTGTAAGTATTACCATTTTCAGCCTTAAAGCATGCCGAAACACAGTCACGTTTATATCAAACGCAGATAAAAACTAGAAAGGACAAGTAAAGGGGAAACTTGGTCTGCACATGCTACATATTATTAACGTGTGCCGTAAAAATCCAAATCAGTCTATTACGCTGTTTTGTACCTTTAAGGCGTCCAGTAGAAAAACTGTATCCTTGTCATTAAAGTTGTTGTCCGACAGGTTTATCTTAAGTAAGGTGACGTTGTTTTGTAGCATATCACACATCCACTGGCAGCCACGAGCACCAAGATGATTTGAAGACACATCCTTCATAAAAGATAAACCGTAGTGAGTATTAAATAGAATATAATGAAACAATATGCATGGAAAACGGATACAAACTGTCTTTAAAAAAACTGTAACAGTGAGGGCCTTTAGGATAAACGAATTCACTGGATAAAAAGCGTTTTCCTCAATCCTCCCCAGGAATAATAGTATTTTAAAACAAGTGATTGTCTGACAACCGAAGCTCACCACATTTGGGAACCCATGCTCACATGAGGGGTGTAGAAGGCCTAAATGTAATAAACGACCCTAAATGTAATAAAGTCTTAAATGTAATATACTCTTAAGTTGCAAATTACAGTAATTACTCAAATAAGCGCCGTCCTCAAATAAGCACCGCATTTGGGGGATTTAACAAGCGACGCGGTGCTTATTCCGGTAAATACGGTACTAAGAGGTATTACTATGGTTTTAAGCGCCGCATTTTTGGAGAAAAAATTTAATAAGCTTCGGTACATTTCCCTATGCACTGTGTAACTTGACGTTTACAAATAAATTGCTTGTGAAGGGACAAAACAAAAAAAAACTTGTAAGCCTTAAAACGTTTTTCATACTTCATTTTTGTCAAAAGAAATTTACTACTGACAAAAACCGTGGACCAAGATCCTGTTGCTTGTCAACGTTGGATCTCTAGAAAAGAGATCTAATAAGCTAAAATATTAAGAACAAAAAACGAGAAGTCTAAGGGCCTGTTTACATGGAGGTGGGGGACCCCAGGTAGGTGAGGTAACATGCGGCGGGTCACCCCGGCTGTCCACGTAATCTCTCATTTTAATTTGATCACGTTTACGTGACAGGTGGGGTGACCCGCCGCATATTACCTCACCTATCTGGGGTCCCCCACCTCCATGTAAACAGGCCCTAAAGACTACTGCACAGCTGATATAAACAACTAAGATAGTACGCGCCTGCATGCTCTAATTGGCCGAGAGATGTGTTTGCATGAGAGTATGTAAACATGTGTGGAGTCAAGATGTTTTGCTCTTCGCGCGCTAATCACACAAGCCCAAATTTTAAATTTTTTTGAGTTGAAAACTCGACAAATTTACTTTATTTATCCATTCCCTAGTCGGATGAAACTTGGAAAATCTTTACCAACATGCTGTGTCAATTTTTTTTCGCTTAAGCTGACATTTTAAGCGAGAAAAACCCTTTTTTGGAAAGCATCTTTATTGCAAAACAAGAACTGACTACATTAAGCTTCGTGTACAAGACTTCGCAACTGGTAAGAATTTCTCTTTTAATCAGTAACCTAAACAAAGAATTTTTCTCTTTTCTCGGGAAAGTGATTTCATAAAAGCAATAGGAAACTTTTTTCCTGTGTTTCCGTAGGCTGATATAAACACTCGAGGGGCTAGGAGGATTCTTGACAGCTATGCAAACCCGAGACGAAGTCGAGGGTTTGCATAAATAAATATTGCTTTTTTAGAAAAATACTGTTACTTTGTCGTTTACAAGCAATTTATTTGTAAACGTTAAACGTCCATTTATAAATGAAGAGATCAAAGAGAAAATGGCAATAAGAGATCAAGCTCATAAAATCGCGCGAGAGACGGGTGCTCTTGTGGATTGGCAGTATTATCGGGACTGTCGTAATGACGTTAAGAGGGTATTACGCGAAGCGGAGAAGGAGTATGTCCAGAATGAGGTTAAAAAGAATCAGAGCTCTAGTGAACAGTGGAAGGTGATACGGAATTGCATACCAACTAGGGAGAAGTCGCGCCCAGCTTATTCTAGGGATATGAAAGAACTTGCGACGGAATTCAATGAATTCTTTACGGAGGTGGGAGTACGAGCCGCAGAGGAAGCCAAAAGACTCGCATCAGTCAATGGTCTAACTACTTTACATCAAGAACTCCCTGTCAGTTTTGTACCTGAAGAAGATGAGTTTCGATTTCGGGCTGCTACCTCTTTCGAGATCAATAGGATTGTACAGTCATTTCCTTCAAATAAAGCACCAGGGAAAGATAAATTACACATGGCAGTGGTGAAAGATGCTCTACCGGCCATCCTCCCGATTTTGACAGAGATCATAAACAGTTCACTTCTGACATCTGTATTTCCCTCACCATGGAAAGAATCTGAAATTGTTCCAATTCTAAAGGATGGTGGAGATCCGGAAGTAGCCAACGGCAATAGACCTGTGTCGTTGTTACCTGCCCTATCTAAGATATGTGAACGAGTAGCCTTAAATCAATTCACCGAATATGCAATAAGGAGAAACTGTCTCAGTGGACACCAGAGTGGGAATAAGAAACGACATTCGACAGAGACACTCAATATTTTGATGTCAGATCTAGCCTTGGAGGCAATGGACCGCAAGCAAGTCACTGCCTTGGTGTTATTAGATCTTTCCAAGGCATTTGACAGCATTGATCACATGTCCTTGTTAAAGAAGCTACGTGCAATGGGTACCTCTAAAGAAGCAATAGAATGGTTTAGAAGCTACTTGACCGGAAGAAAACAGTCGGTGAGAATCGGTTGCGAAACATCTGAACCCCGCCTAGTCTCGTATGGTGTACCACAAGGATCAATTTTGGGCCCCGCATTGTTTAATATCTACATCAACGATCTACCATCTGTACCTAAGGTAGGGTCGTTAGAGTGCTATGTTGATGACTCACAGTTATAGCTCTCATTTCCTGTACGTGATGCCACCTTAGCCGCAGCTCAGCTGACAGAAGATCTTAGGAACATAGCCACATGGTGTTGTAAAAACAGTCTACTCATTAACCCGGAAAAAACAAAACTTCTGGTTCTGGGGACTCCGCAGTTGCTGATGAAGATACCAGATGATCTAAGCATTACACTACTCAGCAAGGAGATTACATCATCTAAGTCTGCGAAAAACCTGGGGGTTACAATGGACTGTAATTTAACGTACGACGAACATATAACTCAATTAACTTCGAAATGTATAGGTAGCCTTTGTCAAATAAATCGCGTAAAATACCTGTTTGATAGGCGTACGTTGATTACTATAATTAATTCTCTCGTATTCAGTAAATTATTGTATTGTTCATCAGTATGGGCTAATACCACCAAGAAAAACATCGAGCTATTACAGACAGTGCAAAATTTTGCAGCCCGGATAGTTTCTGGAACAAGGAAATTTGATCATGTTACACCTATTCTTAAGCAGTTACAGTGGCTGCCAATTGTTAAACAACTTGAGATTAGGGATGCTACCATGGTATTTAAATGCTTAAATGGACTTGCACCTCCATATCTTTGTCAGAAGTTTAAAACCAGATCGGAAGTGCACAACTGCAACACTAGGAATAGGGACCGCCTACATATACCACTCTGTAGGACGGCTGCAGGTCAGCGCGCGTTTACCTTCAGAGGCCAAAGGCTGTGGAATAGTCTCCCAGACGAGTTTCAGTCTATCACTAATTTAGATGTATTTAAGGTTAAAATAAAACAGCATTTTTTAAGGGTATTTTTGGAAAACTAAGTTTTAGATATTTGACATTGTAAATTAAGCTGAAAAGCCTTTTTAAGGAGATTAATAAAGTTATTATTATTATTATTATTATAAGTTTCACAGTGCATAAGGAAATGTACCGAATTTACGCGAATTAGCGCCGCAGCGCTTATTAACTATTTTCTCCAAAAATGCGGCGCTTATTTGAGAGCGGCACTTATTCGCGTACTTAGTGTAATTGGCAACTTAAAAGTTTATTACATTTAGGACAAAATGTTATTACATTTAGGACAAAATGTTATTACATTTAGGACAAAAATGTTATTACATTTAGGACAAAATGTTATTACATTTAGGACTTTATTACATTTAGGGTCGTTTATTACATTTAGGCCTTCTACAAGGGGTATGGTGAAGGAAACAGGTCACGGAAAGATAAGGTTCTGATGAACATGCTAAATGTGGCGCATTGTATGCTCGCCTTTTAGAAACTTGTTCACAGGCTAAACAGGGATTTGCCACCTACCAGTTCTGTGATGTAGCAGTTTTCCTTGAGCATTGCAGCAATAGCCGCCCCACCGTCCCCTTCTAAGTAATTATCATGCAAATTCAGACTTGTCAGGGTCGTATTTTGCTAAAATTGAAGAGGAACTGTTAGGTAATTAAGCACATGGTAGACAAACGAAAACGAATAAAGGAATTTAACATCTAGTACAAATGATGCTCAAACCTAGCGTTTATGAGGACTAGAGAGAAATCTATTTGAAGACAAACTGTAACCTTCTGCAGCACAGATTCTAGACATCACTGGGTGAGTGATGCGAGATCGTACATGGGTTGATATAGCAGCATGCTGAAGTTAGACCTCGCCTTTCTTGAGCCGCAAGTTGCAAGTGGGAAACTGTTTAGCAACAATACCTCCGCGTTCACTTTCTCGATGACGTAACGCGGGACTGCAGGGCCTTCAACATTTTTAATGCTGAGAAAGCGCAGAGGCGAGTACTAAATTATCAAACTGCAGAGAATGATCTAATGCTCATACCCTAAGCGGCTCTGTAGGAGACCGTGCCTGGCAGGCCACGCCGGAGAATTGATAACAAGCGAAAAAGTGACAATTGCATTATTGGTCAATATCGAAAGCAAGTGATGCCAAAGACGTTGGGTGACGGTTATACCTCTAGAGCAGCAGCGATCGCCCTTCCGCCTTTCGGCCCCAATAAGCGGTGTTTAAAGTTGAGTTTCTTTTCTTGAATGTTCCTCAGGAAGAACGAAACAGGTGTTATGTTCAAACATTTACACGCTGCCAGGTACAATTTCCTTCCAGTTGCGTCATACTTTTCAGCTTTTTCTGGAAATGAAACACAGCCGTGTAACAAACTCATGGCATGAGGAAAGTGGAACCAGATCCTTCCTCTTTTCGTAGTTAAATCTCTTGTCGACGAAGCCAAAAGCTTCGGCTTCGTCGATAAGAATTCTGGATACGATATTAGGCTGATTTAACAACAGAATGGGAACGTCATTTGACGACGGCAAAGCGCGCGAAAAGGACTTAACTCTACCTCCGGTGCCCAGTTGCCGCTCAGCCATTGGTCAAGCCAGGTGTTTGATTTGCGCGCGCCGTCTTCAACTGACGTTCCCGTTCTGTTGCTAAATCAGGCTATTAACTATAAGAAAGACCTGTGTTTCAACTTCCTATTAGGCATCATAGTTTCGTAGTTACATGCCTGGTTCAACATTTACAGTTCATATCAGACTTCATCTGACGAATTCTTTGATGGACTCCTACCATGCATTGTCTCTTTTTTTCTGTAGTATTGTTAAGTATACTTTATTGATATTGAGTGATAAGTTTAAAAGCTATTAAAAAGAAAACGCATGTAAAAATAATTTTTTCTTTTCATCGTCTCTTTCTTCTATGTTGTTACCTTTAAGATAAACGGACAATTTGTTTTCAAAAATTTACATAAATATGAACCTTTTTTTCTGTAAATTTAATTAAAATGAAAGTGGACAATGAAAAAGTACCTATAATCACTGGGAGTCGATACAAATTCAAAATAATTTCATCAACGTTGTTCTGAAAACTATTACTTTCTATTTTCTTCACTGATATTTTTAAATGGAGGAAATTTTAATACACAGTTAAACGTTTGGTTAAAAATTTGTTTACTTTTTGTAATAAAAGAAATATGACTAGGTGAAAAAATAATCGAGTTTTGATTTTATGCTTTAATTAAGAAAGACATTAGGGTTATGTTTAAAACGTTTTTAAGTGCGTCTACGACTTATATATATGTAATTTAAAATTTGTATACAGAGCTGAGCACCCATAAAATTTCTGCTCTTGTGCAAAAATGACGGCTCGTTTACTGTTAATTTACAATTTGAGGTAATTTAAATATAAAGAAGCAAAATCTAAACATCACTCACCTTCCGTTTCAAGATCAGTATCGTAATCGCTATCGCTAACATCAACACCATGAGAAATTACTGGATCGGTTTCCGTTCCAATAAAAGTACCGTGTTTTATGAAGAAACCTCCGATGCTTTCAATCGGCATTGGTCCTTCGTCTTCGCTTTCTTCTAAAAGCACATCTCCCTGAAGGAAAACAAATTTTAGGTAGTGTCGTTGCTAAACGTTTATTTTCATCCGCTTTCGATCAGAGCCTAACCTTGAGGCTATATTGATCACTATCTCTTAAACTGTCAATCGGGGACTCCGAAATTGATTTAAGTCCACCTGAGGACATGATTTTAGCGCAGTTTTTAGTGCTCTTTTGTTGTCGTGGCTGTAGTGTTTAAACGTTTGTCAGCTGCTCAAGAAAATCGCCGTTGCCATGGAAATGGCAAGTCCCTATTCATGACGCTGGTTTCGCGGGAAACGGGCCGCGCGCCAACAAAACACAGATACCGATTATTTAAACCCCAAGGACGAGTCAGTTCAGTCTTGTGAAAAAATCAGAAAAAAAATAGACTAGGGCAAAAGGTCAATACGCTAAAATTGCTACTCCGTCATCATTCACTTTTAATATATCTTGCGTGTTGGATTTGAGAGCAATTCTTGGTGAGGGTTAGGGATGGTGTTAGTATATGAAACTGCAAATGCTTGATCCTTTTATTTCCTTTTTCAAGAAAACTCAACTGACTCAGTTTAGAAACTCGTGTTGTCATATGTTAAAATACTGAATTTTACAACATAAAAACTACACGCAAAAAAAAAGCACTTATGTTCCATAATACTCTAGTTTCTAACTTCGAAAGTACAAGAAAATTGGTTTGAACTTTGAGAAATCAGGACGTTACTGTATTGTTTTTTAGTAAAATCCAACTAGTGGTCTATTATCAATGCTGCGTTCTGATTGGTTTGGCTACTACTGGGCTATATGTTATAGCCCCCTAGTAGCGAAAAGGGAGGGCTTTTTGGCGGCAAAAAAGGATTAAAGTCTAGCTTTAACTAGCTAAATTTTTTTTATTCTCGATCTTTTTTACCATTATTGTTGGATTTTACTAAAACAATTATTCCTCTCGCCCTCATGGCCTCTGAGTCAATAGCCCATTCGGCCTTCGGCCTCATGGGCTATTGACTCACAGCTCATTCGTGCTCGAGGAATAATTGTTAATTAGCCCCTTTAATGCTTTTAATAAAAGCGCTACGTATTGCACGCGTTAAGACAGAATACATCAGAAAACTGAGTAATTTTAATTTTGAGGGGACAAAAACCTTGTACACAATGTACCAGAATAATTTAAACCATACCGGGTTTTTGTCTACTGAAAAACAAAGTTACTGAATTTCCTGAAGCCGGATTCCGTCTTAAAAGTATCGAACCCAAAGTTCTAACCGACCGTTAACAGATAATGACCAGTCCTTTGTACAAATCTTTTAGCTCCACGAGAAGGTCATTCATTATGACTGCTCGTTTGGAAACCGTAGTGTAACACATGTCAAAAAGGGTTTTTCAGACGCCGCGATATCCAGGAGCCTCTTATCCGCAAAGCACCGAATCAATTCCTCGCGGAGCAGTCGTTCTTCCCCAAGATGGAACTAATGATGAAGCTGTTAGAATGTCTGCGTGGGGGGCTATGCGAACAGACGTTTATAAATTTGTCAAAATTCGAAAGGCGCAAGGATCACTTATGAAAATCCGCTAATCTAAAAAGAAATCCGCTAATCTAAAAAGTTGCGGACCAAGGACCACGTACTGTACATAATGTTTTCTTTATAGATTTAAGATAATAAGAACCTGTTTCAAATTTTAGGCTAAACACTGGTTCTTGTACAGAAGGCAAACCTTGTGTGACAAGCATGTGACATTAATAATAATTAATAATAATATTAGTATTATTAAATAATTATTGATTACTCAAAATTACCATCAAACCATTATTTTATAGACCTTTTTTACCGATACGGCGGCCATATTGAATTAATTCGATTTAAGGAGTATTATAGCATGCCCAGGGGGCATGAGCACATTTCGTTTGTATTTTTGAGCGCTTTTCCGGACATTTTTTCTTAAAGTTTTCTTAGAATAAGATTCTAATGGGGAAAAAGACCCTTGTGCCGTGTTTGGATGTAATAATGATCCCCTTTTTCCCCAGAAATATACAGTGAAAGACCATATTTCTAATACTAAACTTGAAAAAGGCGATCATTATTACATCCAAACACAATGCAAGGTTTTTTTTTCCCATTAAAATCTTATTCTAGGAAAACTTTAAGAAAAAATGTCCCAAAAAGCGCGCGAAAATACAAACGAAATGTGCTCATGCCCCCTGGGCATCCTATAATACTCCTCAAATCGAATTGATTCAATATGACGGACGTATCGGTAAAAAGGTCTATTGTCTCATATCTCCTTGAATAGTATACACTTTCCATAAATGACTTGTAGCTTTAATAAGTGTTTATGTGACAAAGGCAGACATGCTAGTCAACAGAACAATTAAAATAATGAACCTTTTTTCCTCTGGAATTTACATGAAAATAGAGTTAAGTAATCCCATCTGAGGGAAAAAACAATTTAGCAAACCATTTCAGTTTTCTGAATTTCAAACTGTCTTACTCCTCTATGTAACACAAAGCTGAAAGTCTTGGAAATTCCCCTGTTGGCAACTACAGGCTGCTATAAATTTTGACTGTTAATTTGACTGGGAATTCACTGCACCTGCCACTTTGCTTACGTCAAAATATAGTTGCGCAATACCATCTGGGGGAAAACTATTTAGCCAACTATTTTAGGAATAAGTTAAGTGGAAGAGTGATGGTACAAACTAATATCAAAATTAATTGCTCTTTTAATACTTGCATTTTTCTCCTATTATATATGTCTCTAGACCTTAACAACAAATTTAAGTCTACTGTATATCAATATGAAGGAAATCCTTAATATTCACCCTCCAGAAGTGTTAAGAAATACAGAACTAATGCACTGAAAAGAAAATTCTTTGCTTGCACGTTAGAAGCCAAATCTTTGGATAATAGCCTCCTCATCTGCAGTCCTCTCTGAGGTGAGGAATGCTGTCCAAGGGGACACTGGAGGAAGTTTTCTCTGAATGGCAACTATTGCAGCTAATTTTGACTGTTGATTTGGCTGGGAATTCACTGCATGTGCCCGTTCCCTCAACTCATCCCAGAAGAGAGAGTGCCCTGTGACCAACTGGACACACAGAAGTTTTGGTAACAGCTGGTCTTCCTTTGTACTCTCTTAGCTGGAAACAACTGACAAGGCACTGCAAGAGTGTAAATTTGGTGCAATGCTGTGCTGCGTGCCAACAGGTGGGTCATGCATGAATTTTCACTTCTGTGTGCTCTGGCCATTATGGCACATAGCCCAAGGTGTCGTGAAAATACATCACAGCCAGAACAAGTGGTAGTTTCTGCACATGGGGTCTCTTCTCTCTGTGTGATCTGGAGAAATTGTGCTCCCTTGAGGCTGCATGTCTCCTCAGAACAGTTGCAACTTTCACTGCAGATGCCAAAAAGAGTAACCATCATTTGACTCGCCTGTGTCTTTTTTATCAGAGACAGCTGCGCACTGGTTGCATCATGCACTTGTTCTAGATCACCTGGCCAGACACTGGGGAAAGTGTCAGTCAAAGCAGCAAGGACTTGCTACCAATGTAACAAAAAGAAATCATTGTAGTTAATATGTCATTTATGTACTTATTTTTGCAGTCAAGAGTTTCTAGAATTAGTCACACATGCGCAGTTCAACTGTAGGCAGTGGTGTATTTCGTCATAGTATTTGTGAAAGGTTTTTTGGCAAAGTATGCCAAGGATATGCAACATATTTTAATAATAATACTAGAGAGGTAATATTGATTGTCATGTTATGGACTGTATATTTTATCTGAAGCGTTTGTGTGCACTCTATAGTACATTTTGGAACAATTTTTCTATTAAAAACCAAGTTCCTTCCCGATGTAACAGTAAAGTGCACAGCAAATTATTCTTTCCTACCTGCTGGGCAACTGGATTATGGTTAGTGAAGAAATCGCTTAGTCTTTTCCAACTGTCAGTATCTGGAAAGACGTCCTTCCTCAGTCCAGTTATATTTAATGACTCCAAGAGAAATATGTCATCTGTTGGTGTAGATTGTGTGTTTTCTGTAGAACTGCCTGTGTGAGGAACATACACATACATGTACAATATTTCTCATTATTTTCTTAACTGATCTAGTTTTTGTGGTAGTTCCTCTTCATTTGTTTACTTGAACTTCAATGGCAGATCTGATCTAATTGCTTTGCTACTCTCTGACCATCATGAATCAGAAACAGATAAGTTCAATATTCAACCCATTTGAACTGAAACTCTGAGCCCATCTTTATTAGCTATGACTACAAAAGAGTTTGTATTATTTTGTTGCTAAAAGTAAATAAGTTACATAAGAAGGTGTGTTACAATATTTTGGGTGAGTGGTCATTAAAATAGGACTTTTGTTGAAAGTGACTGACATTTTTATCACCTTTGCCGTTAAGTCATCTTTAAATTCAAAGCTCTAGTTGTATCATACCAATTAATAATGAAAATAATAATTAATAATCTTTATAAAGGTCTCAAAACGAATTCTAGCTGGAAGAGCTTATTGGGAGACTTAAAACTTCTATAAATCAACTGATCTAACATGAGAAAACACAATACGTAATGCTGACAAGGTCATGCAAGATGAGTCGCAATACAGAACCACATGATAAGCAATGGTAACATGACTGAGTGGAGTCCAATTCAGTCTTGTTTAATCACGAGTATGATTACAGACCGAATTGAACAACACGAAGTTCTGTTACCAATTTAAGTCATAACTTTACAAAATTCGTGATATAGTAGGCTCCTTTTTAAATCAAAACACAAGAAATCTTACGATTTTTTTTTGCCAGCAGTGAAAAAAAGCCATTTAAGAGCGCGCGTGATGGCGCGTACTGTCATAGTAAACTGTACAATTAAGGCTGAAATCAGGGCAGTTGATAGCCAATCAGATTTGACAATTTTGTTATAGTTATGATTACATGATTAATAATAGTAAACTTTTACGATGGTCCCTCTAGAAAAGCTTTAGTTGGAAATGTTATTGATAGACTGATAAATTCTTTAAAACTCTAAATAGTTTGTAAATGTAATAGTAATAATAATCTCTTATTGTTGCGCTTAAATGACAAAAGCTTAGAGGCAATGTATGGAAGGTCATTCAGTCAAATTTTGCGTTTTGTAATTAACATCACCTGGTGTGTCTTGAGCTTGGCTGTTCCTAGCCTTCTTGGGCCTCCCACTGGATGAATTGGCGGTTGCCTTTCTTTTCCTACCTACAGAGCGAGTCCCAGTGGCAGCTTTTGTTCGTGCCTCTTCCACCTCCTCATCTTCGGAACTGGACTTGCTTTTCATATTGAAGTGCGCCAGTAATGTGGTCAGTGCATCTGGAGAATCATAGTCGCCTTCGCCTTCCCTTTCCTTGCCCTGGGAAGACTTGCCAATTTGATGGAGTATGGCTTGTCTGAAATCGCACTCAACCAATGGTTCTGAACTCTCCTCATTTTCGTCGGAGGCAGTGCCTTTATCTCCTTCTGCTGTCTTCCAACCGCTTGTCAGGCTTGCGGAAAGGGCGTCCAAGGTTTCCACGTCGAGGGCCTTACAAGTGGCGAAACTGACGTCGAATTCCACCACCGCTGCGATTAGTCATTGCAGACTGTAGGTGTTGTTCTTGTATTTAACTGCGGCGTACCTAAGGTTTAACAATCGTGCAAAGCTAAGGCCTGATCCCTCGGTTGAAATGCGGCTAACCAGTGACACTACGTCACAAACGGCGAGTCTCCTTAGGGTCAAGTTGGTTGCCATGGAGGTCACTGTAATGTTTCCAGGTAGAAAGCCTTCGTGGCTTTCGGGAATTGGACACTTGCTGCCGACCAATGAGGAGCGTCCCAAGTCATCACGTACCATACCTAGTAAGGCAATTGAAGTCCGGCTAGTTACTCTTCGGTGCTTAACTATTCCTGGCTTACTGTGAGTTTTAATATTGTCCTTGATTCACAAATCTCATGTTCCTCTTGATTTTCATCAAGTAATGGGTGGACTTGAGAATGAAATGAAACAAAACAAATTCTTGACTGCAAAACAGTCCGTATTTTTGCGTAAATTCAAGTACGCATGAACAGTCAAACAAAAGCAGAAAACGGAGACGCACCTTTAATATGCGCTTGTGAGGCTCGCGTGCTACGCTGCTCTTACTCTATTCTAAACCGATTTTGAGGAAAAAAACTGTTTTGCGGTCTAAACAGCTTCCAACCGGGGTAACTTTAAATCATATGTTTCGGGACTTTGCCTCAGTCATCGGATCACTGCTAACCCAATTGTTACACACCTTACAACAGAGCGTTTCTGTGTATGGTAAGGGTAAAATAACTGTGCGCCTAGCCCTTAATATGGATAGATTGCCTCTTACTCCGGGAGAAACGGTTTGGCTACAGAATAGAACGGCATTGCGATTATCACTTCTGCGACATCATGTTAAGTACGTGGCAATCATATTCACGAACCGGTCAGTATAAAACACGGACTGCGGACTGCGGACCACGGACTGCGGACTGGGTATAAAATACGGACTAGGTATAAAATGAGGACTCCGGACTGAGTATAAAACACGGACTAGGTATAAAACGCGGACTACGGACTATGTATATAAAAACAGCTTTAGAAGGTAAAACTGAGAGAAATGGAAAGTGGACTAGCAAAAACAGTAGTCCCAGCTTTAACGCTGTTCACGTAGTCTATTCTTCCCACGGAGAAGGAAGGTTATGCCGGTACTCAAGGCAACTGAAATTAAACTCTGAATTTTATAAAAAGAAGGAGTTTGAAGAGATTTCAATTTTCAGTTTTACACCAATAAGAAGCAACGAATTAAAAAAAATAGTATTGGTGTTCGTCAGATCAGTAAAATTCTTATCGGATGCCACAATTCCATTTCAAATAAAGCCTTGGGAATATGAGGACTGAATGAAGAACTCAGACGAAAAGGTCAATGCGATGCACAAAAGCAGTATTTAGGTGCGAGGGGTTACTCACATATGTGAATAATAACCGAAATGAGTCATCCAACGTTATATTCTAAGCGATGATTATGATGACATGATTTACACCCTGCTCCTGATCCCTGGAAGGGGGTACTACTGGGAATTCTTGGTGGGGGTGTAGTGGCCGGGTCTCCGAATCCTGACCTTATTGCAGACCAAAAAATTGTCATTTTCCACAGCCGTTTTCAGACAAGATCTCTAAAATCCATACCTATTTTCGGACCCAATTCCACACCAAAATGGGCAAAGCGTTTTCAGACCAAAAAAGCCCAAACCCCCTACCCTTCCATTATTGCTGGTTTTCAGTGTCACGCCATTTAAAATAGATCAAAATAAAAATCAAAACCGTTCAGTAGATAAAGTCCAGAATCTGGGAAATGAAAGGAGCTACATATACAAAGACCCTCGCCAAGATTCAGGCCAGATCGAGCAATATTTCGTATACGAGATATCCGAAGAAATGTTTTACCCAAACTTATAGCGATTTGTATGGAGACGCCATGCTGGTGCTCACCTGGATGAGCTCCAACATGGAGGGACGAAAAACCAGCAAAAACATCTGTCACCGAGTTTTGCTACAAAAGCGTGAATTTATTCTTAGAGAAACTCATAAACATTAAAGAAATACTTTTTCTAATACATGAACTGTTTAAAATTTCCTGAAATAAGTCATTTTTTTTAACCTACTTGACAGCTCTCTTGGCCGTCATGTAAATGCCACGTCACGCAAAAGCTTAGAAATTCAAGTGTACCCTATCACAAAACCAAGAACCCTTTTGAAGCGAAAATATGTATGAAAACTAGTTTTTAGCTGCTCTAATGCATCAAGAAAGTAAAATCTCGGTAGGATCGATAGTTTTTCAGTTTGATTTTTGGTGACGTCATGTGAAAACCAACAATACAAGGGAGTACCACCCCTGATCCTGACCCCTTTCATGATTGTTAGAGACCAAGACAAGGTCTAAAAATGGGTGAAGAAAATAGCATTTTGATCCGGCTCATGATTCAGAGAACCGGGCGGGACACCTCCACCAAGAATTTATAGGAGCATTTACAACTTTAACTCACCCATCTTGCTATTTAGTGATCTTTTGATCTTATTTTTCCTTACCCAGAACCAATTTGCACGGTTTTTACCAAAGTAGTCCGTAGTCCGTATTTTACACCCAGTCCGCAGTCCGCAGTCTGTGTTTTATACCTTGTCCGTATTTTCTAGTCCGCGTTTTATACCTAGTCCTTCCACCCACTCTCAATCTTTTCGCGACAATACCTGATGGCTTTCTCAGCGTTTTCAAAAGGAACGGGTTGCTGCTCTTCAGGGTCAGTTGTTGATTCGTCTTCAGGCGAACCCCTGCCACTGATACGTGTGGGCAAAGCCAAATTATCGAGGAGAAATAGGTCAAAGTTAAAGTCAAGTCAAGTGGCCTCTCTCTACATTCTGCAAACGCAAGGGAAAAGTAGGGTTGCAGAGCTATCGGCGCTTCTTGTTCACGTAAAACCAGGTACAGTCACAGTTTTCCGAACAATCAGACCTCAATTCTGTCCACCTTTTAGGTGTCAAACACAGACTGAAGTGTAACCATCGTTGTTTTGGAATGAATAAACCAATGAGAGCGCACGTATCAACGCGCGATGGGATGTACCAATCGGCGATCGTTTTAGTTCGCTGTGTGTCTCTCCTGCCGCCGTCTCCGCTCCGCCGCGCTATTGGAAAGCGAGAAGACCCTGGGGACGAGGTTGTTCAGGGGGCTTTCCTCGGGCTTTCCTATGGTAAAATCTTTTCACTGCCCGGTTTTCTCTGACAATGACACTTAATTACAAATACTTACCTTAGCCATCATGACTGGGTCAATCGACAGTAAGTTTGAAGTAATTATACTGTAATTCGTTGTTTGCAAGCCCGTCGGGTAGTGTAAACTCGGCGGCCATGTTCCATACCAGAAAGGTCGAGCCACCAAATATGGAAATGAATAAATTACAGCTTTTCTTGGCGGGAAGTTTGCAACCAGTAAGAATCGATGATGTTCACGTGTTTGTTCACGTGAGTTAGGGTTAGGGTTTATAGGGCAGGCCTGTGAGTTACCGGTATCTTTTCAAGATGGCTACATCTGGTGAAGGAAAGTTAGGTTAGTAAAGGTTTTTCTCTTAACAGTTTGAACCATGTCGATAGTCACAATCAAAGAATCAGTTCGAATTACTGAACATTGTTAGCTAGTAGTATCAGCCTGTAGTAGTATTAGGCTTAAATGGTTTTAATTTGAAATCAACTGAAAACTGAGTGAAAATTAGGTGGATAACTTAGTTAACTTTACTTTAACTTTAATTGGAATTATTGCTCAACCGCTAGCTAAACAGTGAAATAAGTCTTCGTTTCCAACCACGTGACCAAATTTTGTTATGTAACTCGCGTCCGCCATGTTGGTGGACATCCATTCAGTCAAATATGGCTTCCGCGGAGACGTGTTTGGGCGCTAGTGTGGCTTTTTCGGAATATTACGCCGGTCTTACCGGTCCAGCGAAGACAGGATATCGTCAAAAGCTTCTTACGTGTGGATTTGATCCATACTTGTTAAAAAAATCGGAGTGTAGCGAGGATTCAGTGGATTACCCTAGCGTGGAATATCCTGACATCGTCAACTATTTACACTGAACTGTTTCAAAGGAATTTAATACACAAAAACTGTTAAGAACTAAATGAAATTAGAATAACAATAATTATGGATGATACATACTCTGAAAAAGTTGTCAGATGGCACGTATACCGCTCTAATGATTGCCAGTTCAGGTCCTCAAGCACAACAGAAAGTCTACTATTATGAGTCATTAATTCTGGTTAGACAAGCAAAAATTCAGAAATCCAATGACCATAAGTCCATTTTTTTTACTATTGTACTGATGATCTCACCTCCATTTAATGGACATATTAAAAACCTATTGTTGTTATACCACAAGGTGCTTGAGATATTTTCAAACCCCACTTTTATAGGGTCCCAAATAGGTTTTTGGGGATGTAGTATTTTTCTTTTCTGAAGGCCAGGATTCGGCATTTTTAAAGCAAAGTGGGGACAAGATTCGGGAGTGAAAGTATGCATGGGATGTTGGGATGTCGAAAACTGAACCATCAGGTTTACTAGACTGAGCAAAAATTTGGGTAGGGATGACGAGATTGAAAAACCTGATTACAGACCCTCTTTTTACTTTATTAACATATGTAATATTTCTTTACACAGCGATTCTTAGTGTCTCCAATAAAGAGGGACTTGTGGATTTTGGCAAAAAACTTCATGAGCTGGGATTCAAATTGATTGCATCTGGAGGAACAGCTAAGGAACTCCGATCTGCTGATATTCCCGTTGGGTAATAAACTTTTCATTGCTAATTATATTTTACGTGTCACCGATAATTAAAGATCTTTTTTATCTTTTCTAAAGTTGAATGATTATTTTCACCTCTTATACTGACCCCACTTTTTATCTAGGATCATGTTCGTTATGCGGGTATGTCTATGCACATGTATAGTAGTGCAAAACTGTACACTTTTCTTTCAGAGATGTGTCCAGTGTAACTGGTGCCCCTGAGATGTTGGGGGGAAGACTGAACACTCTACACCCCGCTGTTCATGGAGGTACCCTCTCTGCTTTTATTTATTTAGGTTTGCCAGTTCTTTGCAGGGTCACCACAAGAGCATAGTGCCAAATAATGCGGGCTCATAACAGTCCTTCCCCTATGAGAGAGGCCACCACGCTAAGAACTACGTCCCTTACTCTTTACAAACAGTTGGTTCTTCAACGTTCCACAGAATTTTTAATTTGTGCAAAGGTTGTGAGATGCAGCCTAGTTTATTGTCCTTATCTGAGTATACTAGAAAGTCTAGCTGTTTGCAGATGTCTTTACAAAGGCAGCACTTTCTCCTCAGACCCTGAGTGTTGGTCTGGCCGGGTTTGAACCAGTGGCCACCCGCATGGCAGACCATTAGTTATCCAATTGAGCTTACAGGGCTGGGCTTGTCATCCTGGATAAACCTTGAATGTAAAAATTTGTTGTGCTGTTTAGATTGTACTTTATGTGGCATGTCAGTGTGGATTTGGTATGACATATTTACATGGATAGTTTAAATGCAAACTGGTTTTTATTTCAGGAATTCTTGCCAGACTAACTGAAGATGATAAATCTGATATGATACAACAAGGATATGAATATATCAGGTAACATATATTACAAACTAGAGTGCACTTATTAAAATAACAAATTATACACTGTAAATGATTTGCTATCAACATGTTATTAAGGCTTGATCTAAGGCGACGTTGTTCTGAATTATGTTTTGCAGAATTGTGGTGTGTAACTTGTATCCTTTTGTAAAAACAATTTCAAAGGAAGGATGCATAATGGAAGATGCTGTGGAAGAAATTGACATTGGTAAAAATGCTGCTATATTTCAGCTTTTTTTCCCTGTTTACATACTGATACTATAAGAGAGCTTATAGCCTGCAGTGCATGCATCTTCTGGTGTTGATTCACTGTGCAAATGTTTAAATGTAGCACTGATAGATAAAAGGAGATAGCACATCATTGGCCTAAGTTATATGAAATAAAGAACTGTTTTTCAATAAATTATAGGAGGTGTTACCCTTTTAAGAGCTGCTGCTAAGAATCATGCACGGGTGACTGTCATATGTGATCCTAAAGATTACGACAGGTTAGTGTTAAATTATAGGTGCTATACAGCTGCTACTGTAACATATAAAAGTTAACATTTCTGTGTGTACTCTAACTATGTGAATAATTTTTTTAGGTACTTTCTGTTAAATCCTCTGTTGCTTATAGGGTAGCTGATGAAATGACCTCTACTGATGACAAGGACACCTCTATTCACACAAGAAAAATGCTTGCATTAAAGGTGGGCAGGGTTGTCAGAAAGTTTTGAAGTAGATGGCTGAGTTGTCAAAACAAGCGACCAGTCCAGGGATATTTTATTTAAACTAGGAGTAACTGGAGCTTAGGAGAGTGCGTTCGACCTGTTTTGTTAGGTGCACAGGTAGCAGTTGAGGCGGAAGGGTGGTTGCGACATAGATAAATATGATTATGGCATATTTTGATCATAAGGGTTGCGTACAGCGAAACCTCTATTTAAACTGTGTATCATTATAAGAACGTTTTCAAAAGATATTGTATGGTTCAGTGTCAAGTGCTTGTAATCAGAGGAGACATTGGCCAGAGTGCGTTGAGCGTGTTAATGGAACATTTTGTTTCACTAGCATGAGTTACAGGGCACATTTGCTCAAAGGCCGATTAGTGCTTAGCCCGGAATTTTTTTTCTTTCTTCAAAAGCATTTCTTGGGATAATTTTCTCTGTTTTTTTTAAGAGCATCCAATCATCAACTTGTTGACAAAATGAATTACATTGAAATTACCGTTTTAAAAGCTTTCACATCTGAATTCAAACTTCGCCCCTGTCAAAGCCTTCAATGGAACGTGTGTGCGGCTAATCTCAATAACTTTTCCAGTAATTTGGTTAAGGGTGTTGATTTCAGTGACTCAAGAGTGGTGCTACTGTGGGCTGTTTTATAAATTTTTTCCTAATAAATGAGATAGAGTTAAAGTGTTTGTTTGTGCGGTGCCGAAAATATCACAAGTCATGATCAAATGGCGCCGCCGAGCTTCACATCTCGGTAGATTTGCTTTGTGACACAACGGCCGCTGAGTTACGTAACTCGGTAAATTTACTTTGTGGCACAACGGCGGCCAAGCTAAACGAGGCAAATGTGTGTCGATGATGACAACGAACGAAAATGCAATCTCAAAAAACCACCCTTATCAATTGCACAGGACACCCAATGATGCACAGAACACCCACACAAATTAGGGGTTGCATTCTAATACCTTGAATGCAATAACACCATCTGTAAAGAAGTGCCAAGCAGAGTAGCCGACAGATACTAATCAAGTGGGCAGCGATTTTCGCTGGCAGCCCGCTACTTTTGACAACGCTGGGTGGGTGCAAGTCTAAGTTTAGCAACAGTTTGTACTTTACTGCAGGGCTCTTTTCTTAGCAGTGTGACATGGTGGCCTGTTCTAGAAACCTTGCTGCTTGCATTGTTTTAGTGTTCTCAAATGATAGCATCCTGGATTGCTTTGGTTAAAAGCATTGGGACTCCCAAGAGCATATACACTGTAGCCTTATACAGGCTTCCCAATCTGTGTGTTAATAATATGTTCAAGTCATGAGTCTCTCACAGCGAGTACATTGTAGTCTTGTACAGGCTGCCCAACCATGTGCTAATAATATGTTCCAGTCATAACTCTCTCAGTGCAAGTACATTGTAGCCTTGTACAGGCTGCTGCCTCCCAACCATGTGCTAATAACATTTCAGTCTTCAACTGCACGGATGTACAGGACAAACTTATCTGACCTGTATTATTTTAATATATTTCAGGCCTTTAGTCATACTGCATCTTATGATGAGGCCATTTCTGATTACTTCAGAAAGAAATACAGTGAAGGAGTGTCTCACATTCCCCTTCGCTTTTGTATAAATCCCCATCAAAAGCCAGCACAGTTGTTTACATCAGAGCCTAAACTGCCAGTCAACATTCTGAATGGATCTCCCGGCTTCATCGATCTCTGTGATGCTTTTAACTCATGGCAGCTTGTTAGGGTCAGTTTTCAAATCTAGTTACAAGTCTATACTGTTAAAGTATTGCTGTTAAACCCATTAACTTCTGGACTTTGCTTCTCTTCCACTAGTGCTTTTAAGAAACATTTTCCATCCAGATTTTGGCTAAAATTAACAAATCCATTACTTTTTAGATTGATGATCTCAAATTGTCAAAAACTAGCAGTCAAATTGTTTGAGTTGTTTTTCAGTTACTTTTTTAGGCTTTTTCTTACATTTAGATCCCAATTTATTTGTAAAAAAAGAAAAAGGTTGGATGTGACCTGTCATCTTTTTTATCCTTTGATGATGAACCAATGCAAAATAATTGTTTAATTGTTCTCAAAATCAAAGAATCTCAATTAAGGTCTAGCAATTATTTACCAATCACTATAACTTTAGAAAGCACTTCAATGTGTAAGTTTGTGACCAAAATTATTGTTTGTTTTTCATCCATTTTAGGAGCTATAACAGTCTTTTTATCTCTTTGCCTATTTTAGGAGTTGCGTCAGTCTTTAGATTTGCCAGCAGCTGCATCTTTTAAACGCGTCAGTCCTGCTGGAACAGCTGTAGGTGTACCGCTGACGATAGAACAGGCCAAACTGTGCATGGTTGATGATATGATTGACAGCTTGACACCACTGGCGACGGCTTATGCTAGGGCAAGAAGAGCTGACAGGATGTCATTATCTGGTGACTGGGTTGCACTGTCAGATGTCTGTGATCTTCCAACAGCAAAAATCATTTCAAGAGAGGTAAAACTTCGTTCTGCTTTTCACTTCAGTGCTTTTTTTTGCTTCAGTGGTTTTTGTGTCTAGTGCGAAGCACAGACACCATGAGAAAACGCTAAGATCCTCTGGTAAATGCTTCATATATGGCAAATTATTACATCATACGAATAAAGTTTCACTGAGGTTTCTCCTACTTGACACAGTCATGACATGAAGCATTCTTTACTGGGTACCAGGAGGGTAATATCATTGATAATCACTCTTAATTTCTTCGTGACCCGAAATAAACAACCAATGACAATTGGAACCAATCGAATGTGTATTAGTAGAGACGACAATTATTGCGCCAACACCATGTGCTTTCCACGACAACTCCCGACAACTGCAAGAAATCTCTCTACGACGATTTGCTTTTGTTACTTTCTTCGACGTGTGTGATTCGAGTTGTCCTATCAGTAAGTTACCTTTTAGTTTCTTACTTTGTGATGAATTTCTTAAGACATATTTTCTCAGTATGCCACAGCTTTCGAAATATGTGTCAATCTGGCCAAATGAAAGGTTTTGAAAGGTGCTTCAAAGTTGAAGATCAAGGTACTTGGCGCCGACAGAATCTCCATGCTGCAATTTTCAACCGCCTGCGAAGAGGATACAAATTAAGCTTTATGAGCCACATTTGGGGAAAGCCTGTTATGGGAAATATTGAGCCCCTTTTGGGGATAACAAAGCCCGCTGAGGGATTAAATAAGCCCTGTCAGGGAAATGTAAACGGCAGAAAATCTTTCGCCGCTGAAGGATTTAATGTGAAAATACCTTTCATTAGCCAAACATACGAAAGATATGGCGCTTTCCCTCCAACAAAGTCATACTAGAACAGAAAGCTAGACGCAAGCTGAAGCGCATTTTAAGGAAATTTACTCCTAAATCTTTGAATTTGTCCAAATTTAGTGACTGACTATAAGTTATGGTATGTAACATACGTACACAGATGCGACTGTTTTTTTACAGACTTTGCAAATCTTAAAAGATGGGCAGCAAACAAGTTGTTACAAAATAGTAAACAAGCAAGTATGCATTGTTTAGTTAAGCACAAAACAGTGAAATCATGTAGCTGCACCAAAAGATATTGTGTATCGAAAATGAAGCTTTTGATGTCGGTGATATCAAGTTAAATCCAGGCCCTGAGCAAAATGTCTGTGATCAAACTGCATTGTCAATAGGTTCCACCTTATTGTTAAACTATCGATTAGGTCAGCTGGGATTGAGACCTCTTGATAACTTTTTGTACTTCTCATTTACAACTAGTTGCCTTGAAGTAAAGTTGTGTTCAATTCATTTCATCGTTACCACTGTCATGTTAAAAATAACAAATTCATAATAGTTAGCACTACTTCCAGAAAAATGTCTGCAATAATTTCAACCACACCCCAAAGCAGACCAACCTCTACTCCTCCTTACTTTTCTATATCACCTTCAACACGTTTGTTAGTTCTAGCCATATTTCTTTGCTAGACTGTTGGAGCTTCACGTTATACCCCAGCCTCCACTCCTGTACTCTATGGTGGATAAATCCTCATTGCATTCACGAAGTCTAACGCAATCCTATATAACCATATACACATTACTCAATTACCCAGCACTAGACGCATGTACGCATTGCATTGCATTTTTATGTAAGCTTGCAAATTCTAACACAAGTAAGTACAAGGCTGTGCTCTAGCAGAGCCCGGTGAAAAAAATCTCAGATCTTTCATACAAATCATATGCTGGGCAACCTAAATTTTACAGTTTCAGAGCACAGGGGTCCCTTCAAGTTTCCTTAGAGCACAGCCTTGAAGTAACTATTACGATACATGATTATGCCATGCATTGTTGTTTTTAACTTTGTTTTTGTATACGCTTTTGGTGATGGTTTTGTGCTTTGTGGCTTCTTCACCCATTAAGGTTTCAGATGGCATAATTGCTCCTGGCTATGAACCAGATGCATTAGAAGTGCTGAAAAAGAAGAATGGAGGCAAATACTGTGTTCTTGAGGTAGGTCAAATTACCTAATGATAATGATTGATATACAAATAACAATAGGGCCGTTTATATGAGAGAAAATTAACTGCAGCTTACTCTGGCCCCGGCTTATATAAGCCGCGAACACCCCATGTAAATGGTTCAAAATCTACGTTCACGGCATATTCAACCCACGGCTAGTTCAAGCCACAGCTTATCCTGGCAAAGGAGTTTTGGATTGGGCTTATCTAAGCCACGGCTAACCTTGGACATGAAAGTGTTTGTATAAACAGCACAAAAACATTGTCCGCAGCCTGCTGAAGCCGTGAACGATTTCTGTGCATGCTCTGTTTTCAATTATATCCCAGAGAGAGACACGCTGAGAGATGTGCGTTGCAGTGGCGGGAAAGTGACCTGCTGCATGAGAAAACTCAAAATTTTGTCTAAACAACACCTCATCCATATGCGTCCCTGGAACACCTCTTTTAAACCACTCGATTCATCGCTGTCGAACTTTTCCTTGAGGTTTCCGCACAAGTTTTGCAACAACGCAACACTAATCCTGAACGAAATGTTAATTTGAAAGAATGTAATATATGGCGATTTTTTAGACCAAAGCCAATGATTTCGCTTTTCGCAAATTACGCTAGGCACCAAAACAAACTACGTCATCATTGGACCGGTCTGGCCGTGAACTAAACCATGAACAATTTATACCAGGAGTTTGCGTCTTATGTAAACCGTGCTCGTATAAATGGTTCCTTTCGCGGGTTATGTAAGCCTCGGCCTGAGTAAGCCGCGACTTATTTTCTGTCGTATAAACGGCCCTAATAATAAC
Source organism: Porites rus (assembly GCA_964035705.1). NCBI lineage: Eukaryota > Metazoa > Cnidaria > Anthozoa > Scleractinia > Poritidae > Porites > Porites rus. The sequence goes on along the minus strand of OZ037998.1, from coordinate 33,867,396 downwards.
TTATCATAATTATATTTAACCAACTGCCTCACTTAAGTGGAAGGTGGGTGGCTGGGATACCCAGGTGCTTCCACTGTGGTCAGCCAGCCCCTAGATAGAATACTGCCCCATGGCTGGCAAATCTCCACAACCCAGCCATGAGCCCCCATTCCGAGCCGAAGGGACTCTCTGAGCTGATGCATGCCAGATTGGAGGGGGAAAGAGCAGGGGCGGATCCAGGACTTTTTCAAAGAGGGGGTTGTAAGTCTGAGGGTTCAAGGCAAATGTCCCAGGGCCAAAGGAATGGGGGGGGGGGAGAGGTGGAGGGGGAGGGTAATGTTTTAATATGTAGATTTTCTTCATTTTGATTTCAGAGGTATAAATTTCTTGAATGTGAGATACTATATTAAGGACTAAGAGTACAGTGCAACAATGATAGTTGTTTGTCTTTTTCTTTACCTGCCTATTCAACCAAACAGACTAGCTCAAAGGGTCTTCTTGGTTGAGCCTTTACTAAGGCTTCCTGGCATATCTCGTCCACCTCTACCTCGACTTGCGCGAATCTTTCGGAGTAGTACATTGCGATCTCTGCAAGATCAGAGAATTGCTCTTCAGACATTGTTGAGTAGGTCTTGATTCATTTCATCAGCTGTGAAAATGATCACTCAGCTTCTGTGTTTGTAATCAGTAGGGTTCAGGCAATGACCAGAAGACGATGGATGTTTGGGAAAGCATCTTCATCCCAAGCACCACGTGCTAGTAAAAGGTCGTTTGGAAGCTCCCTATCTGTTGACTGTCAGAGTGTTTTCCATCTACTTACCTCATTTCCAAGGGATTTGGGAAGTGGAATTTCTTTTTCCCAGAACAGCATGCCTTCTAATTCATCATCAAGCTGTAGTGCCTTATTTACTATAATCGATGGCACTAGAAAAAGCAGATGGTGGCGTGGCGATCTTAATCAAAAATGAATCTTGCATTTGGATGATTAAGGAGTTAAGAGGAGGAATACCTACAGTCTTCTTGTAATGATGGATTGGACTGGAACTTATGTTATAACTCATAATATTATTTTTGGAATGAAAAGGGATAGACGTGGGTAGCCAGACAAGTTTGAAAGCTACCCAAAGTGGGGTTGCAACCCCCTCAACCCTCCCCCTAGATCAGCCTCTGAAGAGGGGCCCAGGGCTGGGAGAAGCCCTGGCCCTGAATTACCAAAGTCCCAAGGCACCCTACAAAAACAACTATGTAACGAGAACAAGGCAGTTATCCTATCAAATTTGTTCTAAGGAAGGCGCGCCTGCAGATTAAGAGAGTCCAGTTCAAATGCCCTTCATGGTTAGGCATGCCGACGGCCCTCCTTGTTTGTCTGGATGGAGGGGGATGCCAAACTTAGAAAAACAGTCAATAGACCTGTCCAGATTGTGTTGACAGACAGAAGAGCCAGGAGGGGCAAGAGTGTGGAAGTCATCAAGGTAATGCATCAGGAAGGTGACATCGTAGTTTTGCTTGGCCACCCACTCCACTAAGTCTGCTATACATGTGAAGATATATGAAGCTGACCTGACACCAAAAGGCAGGACCATATCGACATAAAAGGCACCATTCCATTTCATACCCAACAAATGGCGATTCTATGTATGGACTGGCACTATGCGGTATACATTTTGCACGTCAAATCTCGCCATAAGGGAACCCTACCCCAGCTGCATTATGCCCGCAGTAATGTCATCTACCTTCGTGTACTATAGAGAATAATCCTCACCCACAATCCCGTCATTGACACTGTGGCCAGCAGGGCTTGACAGAGATGCCATTTTCCAGGTTGGTGGTGTTTGGGAATGACTCTGAATAATAATAATAACAACATTTACTTATACTGAGCAAAAATTCAACTATACAGTTTTCAAATGTGCCTTACAATTAAAAATTACACAAATGAATAATTATCTAGTGTATAAATTACAACATTATATCAGAAAAGGCTTTTTTAAAAAGGTGTGTCTTCAAATTACATTTAAAAACTTCAAAATCGGAGGTGCATCTAAGATTTAACAGAAGATTATTCCACAGTTTTGGTGCGGTGGCTACAAAGGCTTGGTCACCAAGAGTAGGGAGAGTCCTGAAGTTTGGATTTGAAAGCAGATATTTGTTATTTGATCTGAGGCTGTAGGAAGAATTAGGTTTAAAGTTAACGAGAGATGATAAATAATTAGGAGCTGTTCCATGGATAGCTTTGTGAGTGATTATAATAATCTTAAATTCTATTCTAAACGTTACAGGCAGCCAGTGTAATTCGTATAATATTGGTGCGATATGGCAATACCGTGATGCAAGATATAGAACTCTTGCAGCTGCGTTTTGAACACGCTGCAGTTTAGTGAGGGCGCAGTGGGGTAGTCCTTATATAAGTGAGTTACAATAGTCCAATCTGCTTGTGATGAAAGCGTGGACTAATTTCTCGGCAGATCCTGTGCTTCACATGCAAGATAGGGAGGGGAGGCTGAGAGAAGGGGCCCGCCACCCTGCCTGTCTGATCTTCTGATTGCAAGTAATTGTCAATGACCTGAGGGTTTAGGAGTGCGGCCGTCTGTTTAGCTCAGTTGGGAGAACGCCGGTCTGCCGAGCGGGAGGTCAAGGGTTCAAACCCCGGCCAGACCAACACTCAGGGTCTTTAAATAACTGAGAAGAAAGTGCAGTCTTTGTAATGACATCTGCATATGGTTAGACTTTCTAGTCTTCTTGTATAAGGACGAAAAAACCGTAGGTCCTGTCTCACAGCGCTTTCACTGATTTGTTCTTGTGGGACGTAAAAGAACCCACACTACCATTTGTTTCGGTTAGGATGATGGCGGAGTTCATGCTGGAAGCTATCCATGTTAATGGGAGAAGGCTATGAAACCAGTCTTAAAGGACAAACTGCTGGAGAACAGTCAAATAACCAGAACTTGGCAGACCCTGCTTCTGAGAAGGTACATCAAAAGAAGAACACAATTCTAATGCTGAAAAGTTACCATGAGAACCAAAGAGAACAGAATCAAAACTATGAACAGCTGAATTGGCTAGGAAAGGTGGCCTAGCGACAGTGGTGACCCCCCCTTTGACTGAGAAGGGTAGCAGGACCAATCTCTCTGTGCTGAGCGGTGAGGGCAGTTGATGTGAGGGTGGTGCCCATGGCACCTTTCAGAAAAGTGAAGAAACCGGGAGCAGCCAATGGGCCAGCAACAGTGCCCATCATTCCAGGAGTGGCAATACTCCCTGAATACTGGCTAGACTGGCAATTGCCTGAAGACGTTGGAGATTCTATTAGTGTCAAGGCAGAAGAAGTTGAGGAGCCTGAAGCAGCTGAAGTGGTAACCAGAGATCTGGTGTGAAAATTGTAGAGGTCTGGGTGCATGCGAGACCAGTCGGTTGAATCTGACGCTGCTCCTTCTTTTCTGAAGGTGATGTCGTAGTGGAGCCATAATTTGTCAGAGAAGCACCCTGCTGTCTGAATAATGAGTAACTTTTACCGGTTTAAATCTTTCCAGTGAGAGGGGAAAGTGTGGCAAAAAATCATACAAAAGATTGTGAAGGCTTCTATCCAGGTGACGATGTCTGCTATTTCAACGACCCGTTTCTTAGACCTTGATACCACCAGTTTTCCCTCCAAAAACATTTGGGGTTCGATTTCTTGAGCTTGAATATTGTCTGGTAGTAGGTCGGCCAGGTCTACAAAAAGGCCTGCTGTAATTTTAAAAACAAGCTTATACGTGAATGAACATAGCCAGGACCTACCACAAAAGACACTAAAGCAACCTCTCCACAGATGAAGAACTCATAGATCTTAGCAGTGTACAAAGCTACCACGGTTAGTTCTACCATGTGAGCCAGCACTTATGGGATTGACTGCTGGATGCCCACTGAGCTTGTGGGCGACTTGACCGCTAAGGTCGTGGACTGCTTGACCGCTGAGCTAGTGGACCACTTAACTGCCAAGCTTGTGAACCACTTGACCAGTATGCTTGTGAACCGCTTCACTGCTAAGCTGATGAACCTCTTGACCGCTAAACTCATGGACTGCTTGACCGCTACGCTGATGGTGATTAACATAGTTAAATTACATTTAACCAATTTAATAACTTATTACTATTGTTATTACAATCCAATCTCCCTGTGCAACCACCTCTCCAAAAGTTTCCCATTCTTCAGCAACATAAACTAAGCAAAACATATTGTAACTTACTGGGAAAATTCATGCAACAAATTTTCTTCTAAAAAGTTGTCTTTGGACCTCCTCTCAGAGGAGAAGCCATGTGTGATCTAAAAATAAGGGGGGTGGGGGTGACCCCTTCCCTGGATCCATCACTGAGATTCTTGCACATAAAAATAAGGTTTGTGGCCTCAACTGGTGACAAAGGCCATATTCATGAAGCATGCCAGTTGCCTTTAAATTATACACCATAACAAGATAATGAACCTGTTGAGATAAGTCATAGAGCAGCCATTTTTTGATCATATCTATCAAAACTTTTGAAAAAAATTTGATAGGGAAAATTTTATCACATTTTAATAAGAGTCAAAAGTAAGAAGATTTCCCTTTTTAACGTTTGGTTTTTTTTTGCAGATGGATCCTGACTATGAACCTGCTGAATCTGAGACTCGAATCAGCAACAGGTTCGTTTTGTGTCTCGGCTTTGCGCATTATATTGGATCGATTTTTGCATTGACGCAAGAAACAATTCGGAATAGGGCATATGTAAACATAGCCTGAACTTCCAGCTTTGATTATCATGTCATACTAAAGAAATAGGCACACTATAAGATTTCATCTAGGGAGTGAATAGTCAGAAAAATGTTGCTCCTCCCTAGAATTGACTCAGCGAATTAATGGGTTGTATTCACCTGTGTGTTTCCAAAAGTCACTTGGTAAGCTCCACCTGATTTTTGTCAATTTTTCAGTAATTGCCAGCTGACGGAAGAGAATTGCCTCGTTGAAAAGCTTATAGAGATGGGAATAAAAATCACGGAGATGAAAGAGAGCATTGAACATAAAGACAGACAACTTCAAAATCTTGAGAAAAGGTAATAATAATAATAATGATGATGATGATAACAATAGTTCATTGATATCCCTCTCGCAGCCTAAAGCCTGAATTACAAGGAAGGTCAGTGACACTAACAGAAGACAATACGATACAAAAACAATCAAATAGATAATTATGTAAATATGATTAAAAGCACTACATAACAGAGAAAAATAACAAGCACAGGATTACAACTGGTCTTGAAACTTAACGGTGCAGAAATCTGTGAATCGCTTTGTCTTGGGGACAGGGCGCACCAGAACACGTTCGCCTGAACGGAGGCAGTATGGCCTGCCAATTGACACACAAGGAATTAATGGCTTGAGTACTGGAGACGACAGGCAGTCACGCTTGATAAAATTAATGCAAGCTTCCTCCCTTCTCTGGGAAAGGGCAGTGATGCCAGATTGAATTAGGGCGTTGTCATAGTGACAGTTCGGTAAAACGATGCGTAGGGCCCTTTTTTGTACAGATTCTATAACGTCATCTAAATACTTTGGCAGGGCTGCCCAAACAGGGCAGGCATATTCAAGTACAGATCTTACAATGCTACAGTACACTTGCACTAGCTGCGTGATAGTGAGGCCACTTTTTTGAAGTGCGCGCAATGCGTACAAACGCTTGTTGGCCTTTTTGACAATGTGCTCTTTGTGGGCATTCCATGAAAGATCATCAGAGATATAGACACCCAGGAGCTTACAAGACACAACCCTTTCAATAACAGAGCCCCCAATGGTAAGGGGGACAGGGGGAATGTAAACGTACTTGAACTGACCTTTAAAGTTTAGGAATTGTGAGCTTTGATTGGTGAGAGTGAATTTATTTTAATTACCTAATTTCATACCGTGCGGGAGCCTGGCACTACCAGATTTTCCCGGACTTTTTAAATTCCGGATTCAAAATGGCTTCCAAAATAGAGGGTAAAGCAAAGGTCATTGCATGCAGTTGAAACGATATTAAGGGCCAGATTACTCCAGAAAGTTAATATTCTACAGCAAAGAACAGTTGTTGTACTGCTACGAAGGACTTTGATTAAAAACCTTGAGAAAAGAAAGATCAAATCGGAGACCTTCGCTACTTGGAAGTATTGGAAGTATTCCTGAATTGTTCGACAAAAAAAAATTGAAGAAAGAACAGTCGCATTTAGCTTTTTTTACAGGGCTGGATCCGATCGAATATTGGGGAATGATAAGGGAGTGGGTGTATCTGTTTTTACAAACCGTAAAATAAAGACTACCAAAAAGCGAAACACGCCAGAGTGACCCTGAGTGAAAGGGCAACATCGTATTAGATCGGCAAGGCTTACATTAGGTTTCTCTGTCGCTGTCTACGGTCTCAGTAAAAAATTCTAAACATCGGACCAGAGACAATTCTCACTAACCATAGATAAAAGCAAGTATAGTTCAGTCTTAAAAGAGAGGCATTTCTTGTCCAGTAGCACTGCAGGTCTTGTGACCAGACCTCATGCATTAGGCAATGTTATAATACAGAAGTAATTTTTCTAGGGCGGATAAATTGTATAGAGCGGTTTTCACTTGACTGTCGTAAAACCAAAACCAAAGTAAATACACTAGCCAACCAAAGGGCGTAGTAAAACCAAAACCAAAACCAATCCCTTTCGACAGTCAAGTGAAAACCGCTCTATAGTACATAGTTTCTTTCTGAAGTTCGTGCACGTGATTCTGTACCTTCCAGTTACATTATAATTCTAGTAATTTAGACACTACTCAAGACATGTATAAATTGATTGATAAAATGTGAAATGGCAATGGCTTACAAGGGCTCATTTGTTGAGCTGCCTTTTTTTGGGACTTACTAATCACCTCACACGTCACGTACATCTACCTTTTGGCTAACATGTACTGAGTATAGACTAGTCCCTTATTCTCCTGCGTGTGATTTAAGAACTCTAGGTCTAACATACATCAGGCCACAAAGTTCACTATACTCAGTACCTTTCACGGACATTTCTCTTTTCCGCGACGGGAATAATCCAGGTAAGCTTTCTGTACTGCCCTTTTAGGTTTTGCTCCAGCATACTTAGGTTACGATCGGTACGTACACAATCACCTCTGTATTCTTGCCTGCAATGATCCTCTACTATATAGAAGCCGGTAGAATTAAACAGAGGATCCTTTGCTGTAGAAAATTTATAGTAATCTTTGGTTCGAGCAACCTGTTCATCGAGCAAGTGCTTCCACTTGCGGCTGAGTGTCAGCTCCTTAAGTTTAGCTTCAGGGCATGAGAGAAATACTGCATCCTTTCCTTACTAAGTTTAGGCAGATTCTTCGAGGGAATATTGATCAATGTTTCTTCAAAAAAGAATACTTTCGTTCGAGTTTTTACTCTGACTAGCCTCTGACTATCTGCCATTTTGAAACTGGACTTTTCAAAAAGTCCGGGAAAATCCAGTTGTGCCAGGCCCCCCGCGTGGTATGAAATTAGGCAATACAAGTCGAAAAGCACTTTTGTTACGTCTTTGCTCAATCGCGTTACCTTACAAGCCTATCCTTCGCTTAATCGCGTTACCAATGGTTGCCATGCAAGCCTATCTACTACAAGCGCGTGCATGTGTATGTACGTTCTACTCGGCTCATCCTTGTCTTAACACATCTGTCAAGATTCCTTTGTGCTTACTTAACTAAACTAAAGTCTTTGAAACTGGCGCGTTTAAATTACCGTATTTCTTGCCTCAGTAATCTTTAGCAACAAAGCGTTTTAGTTGATGGCGAAATTTCTGTTTGCACGCTTTTCTCTTTAGTTTATTTCTCAAGTTTTAGGTTAATCCCAAGGAATAACAGTGGCGCCACAACGCTACTGTGGAATAGTATATTTACACAAACCAAGGCAGTGAAAAATACCTTTCACTCGTTCTGATTGGCTAGCTGGGAGGTTATTATCCTGCGGCATTCAAATCTACTTAGGTAGAAAATTGCGAACAATTCAAAGTATAGAACGTTTGTATTGTTAACTTTACCCACAGACTAGCAGAAGCAGCGGAAGAAAGAAGTCAAAACGATGAAATGTTAACAAAACTTCGGAAAAACAACGCCGAGCTAGAGAAAAAGTGAGTCTGTGTAAAAACTTGTTTTAAAACTACTTGTATTATGGCAGCAGTGGGGGAACGGTTTTGCTTGAAACAGGAATCATTTTAATCAACTGGGTGTTGCTTCTTTTTTGTAGGATCGCAGACTTCTTATCCCATCAAACGAAGTCACATCAGCACCTTCAAGGAATCATAAACGAAGTTGAAAAAGGGTTTGTGTACATAAGCTTTGGAGACGTTAGAAAATAGCTGATATTTGAGGAAAGTTATCTTTAAAAAGAAGCTAAGGTGAATGATCTTTCGAATCACTCTTGCTGCAATCATCCCTTCACTCTCAAACTTTATAAACTTTATACACATTTCTATCCCAAAAATTTTCTCCAAGTATCTTGTGTGACCTTGACTTTCTAAAAACTGATTTCGTCTATTTGAGCATAATTATATCTTTTTGACTGTCTCAATAATCTCCTTTCATCAACCTTAAGTTCGCTGACCAGCTAGTTCCGAACAGGAACTCGGGTAAAAGACGTTTATTTATAAATGGAAAGTGCCCTTAGATGGCCCGCTAGATCAAGGAGATAGCTTTTTGTTGCTTCTGATAAGTCAGGGGCACCCAACGACGATTTCTTCCTAAATACGTTCAAAACACTTTTTAGGCTATCCAGAGTAGTTTTAGATCTCTAAAAAAAATTATAAGCGGCGCTATAAAATTGGTATCTGTTCTGTCATCTTAGGGGACTTTGAGTCTTTTCGAAATTTCCAGGGCTTCAGTTTCATTTTGCTGAAAATTTTAGATGCAATTTATCGCTTTACGAATGTGAGAATTTTTCCGATTCCCATCTCAATCACATTTTTGAATCCGAAAATTTTAGGTTTCCTTTTTCTACGAAAAACAGCATTACTCGGGGTGTGAAATGTGAAAAATTAAGCTTCAGAAAATCGTAGGGAATTTATTAGATAAGTTTCGCAAATTGTACATGAATGGAACGGTCATCTAGAAATTTGTAGCCGTCCTCAAGCAATAGAAAATTCTAGCCAATATTTGCTTCTCCAAACAGATATTTTACAGAAAACAGTCGTTGGGTACCCCTGATAATACGTGGAAATGTTTCCTTTTTAATCGCCTGCCATTAACATGAAAGAAAAGTTACGCTAGAAAGGAGAGATGCATTGCACGGCTGCGAACAAGTACGGTAGAACTCGTAACTTGAACTCTGGGAATGTAAACGTACTTGAACTGACCTTTAAAGTTAAGGAATTGTGAGCTATGAATGGTGAGAGTGAATTTATTTTAATACAAATCAAAAAGCACGCGGCTTTCGTTACGTCTTTGCTCAATCGCGTTACCTTGCAAGCCTATCCTTCGCTTAATTGTGTTACCAATGGTTGCCATGCAAGCCTATCTACTACCAGCGCGCGCATGTGTATGTGCGTTCTACTCGGCTCATCCTTGTCTTAACACGTCTGTCGAGATTCCTATGTGCAGCGGAAGAACGAAGTCAAAACGATGAAATGTTAACAAAACTTCGGAAAAACAACGCCGAGCTAGAGAAAAAGTGAGTCTGTGTAAATACTTGTTTTAAAACTACTTGTATTATGGCAGCAGAGGGGGAACGATTTTGCTTGAGACAGGAATCATTTTAATCTACTGGATGTTGCTTCTTTTTTTGTAGGATCAAAGACTTCTTATCCCAGCACAAGGAGTCGGAAGAGCACCTTGAAATAAGGTTTGTGTACATAAGGTTTGGAGACATTAGAAAATAGCTGATATTTGAGGAAAGTTATCTTTAAAAAGAAGCTAAAGTGAATGATCTTTCTTCAAATCACTCTTGTTGCAATCATCTCCATTTGGCGAAATCTCTTCTCTCTCAAACTTCATAAACTTTATACACATTGCTGTTCCCAAAATTTTCTCCAAGTAACTTGTGTAACCTTGACTTTCTAAAAACTGATTCCGTCTATTTGAGCATAATTATATCTTTGACTGTCTCATTAATCTCCCTTCATCAACCTTGAGTTCGCGGACCAGCTAGTTCCAAAAACGCCTTTTTTTTAATTTATTGGTGTCGCCATATCAATTTATTAGATAAGTCTCGCAAATTGTACATGAATGGAACGGTCATTTAAAAATTTGTAGCCGTCCTCAAGCAATAGAAAATTCTAGCCAATATTTGCTTCTCCAAACAGATATTTTACAGAAAACAGTCGTTGGGTGCCCTTGATAATACGTGGAAATGTTTCCTCTTTAATCGCCTGCCATTAACATGAAAGAAAAGTTACGCTAGAAAGAAGCCGTTGTCGACTTTACTTTACTTAACACAAGTTTGGATTTATGTTTACTCTTTGGTCGTCTTCCAAGTTGTGGTTGTTGTTTGAGTCAAAAGACCGTGTTCAAAAGACCGTGTTTGTAAACTTTTTCCCTAGATCACCGTCACCAGCAACAGCACTGCCTGAGTTTCAGTGTCAGGTGTGTGACAGGTGAGTTTACACTTGTAGTGCCTCACAGCTGCTTCCCTGCATGGGGGTACTCCCTATAATGGCCTAAACGGGGAGGCTCAACCTAAAGGAGGGGGACACCTTTTTCAGGCCTCACGTGTATGAAAGGGTAGAGATTCACTAGTTAAAGTATACAAAATCTGTCTTTTTAGTTTGTAAAAGGCTCGAAAGAGCTAAGCGATGCATTTCACGGCTGTGAACAAGTACGGTAGAACTCGTAACTTGAACTCTGAAGGGAAACGAAAAACAGTTATTGCGGGAAATTTCAGTGAAATTTTGATCGAGGGAAAGGAAATGTAGTTCAAGTTAGCGGGGAATTCTAGTTATCCGGGGTCGAGTTATCGAGATTCTACTGTATAGAAAACATTCTGGTTTTGTGATTTATTAGACAGTGCATTTACAGCTGCCTATAAGCATAAATTAAACAAAACACACTTTCTAACAATCCAGTTAAGGCGACGGAATATAAAAAGTATGCTAACAAACTGAATTGGCTTAAGAACATTTGCAAAAAGAATTACTTCTCACAACACTTTGACTTATTTAAAAACAACCTGAAGGCATCTTGGAAATTGATTGGTATGCTTGTTAAGCGCAACTCAAAGGGACAAACCCCAGTCTGGAAAATTAAACATTACAATAGAGCTTACACTAATAAGGCTGAGATCGCTGATCAATTTAATAAGCAACCTGGGTCAAAACCTGGCCAAAAGAATTGAAAATTGTGATGGAAGTCCGACCCAATTCATAAGATTGACTCCAATAGCTAGCTTTGTTATGTCCTGTGTCACTGAAACCCAAGTATGTTCACTATTTAAATGTTTAAATGATCATAAGTCATCCTTAGATATTTCTAATAAATTAATCAAAATAGCTGCCCAGCCATTGTCAATACCCTTGACATATATCTATAACCAGTGTAT